>PITA01008259.1:0-85818 GCA_004023965.1 Spilogale gracilis | reverse complement strand
AAAAGAAAAGAAAAGAAAAGGGAGCCTCTAATCAGGAATAAACCTGTCTAAAACTTAGTCAAGCTGAGGGGAACCTTAAGACCCTGTTGGCCACCTGGGAGCTGGAACTGTTATTCAGCATAAACATTGAATGTCTAACTGGCACCTAAAAGACACATTCAAACTGATCTCCAAGTCTTCTTCCACAAAGCCATTCCTTTTGTAGAGTCCCAGCCTCAGGAATGATAAATCTCAGTGAAATCTTAGCATCATCCTGGTCTCCTTTTAAAAAGCATCCAGAAACCAACAATTTCTCACCATCTGCACTGCCCCACATATTGATTATTAAAATAGGTCAGTGGTCTCCCTGCTTCTGATTTTGTCTCTTGTCCCTTTCATTTAGAAGCCAGACTGAGTCGTTGCGAGCCTAACCTTGGTAATGTTATTCCTTTGTTCAGAACCTTACCTTCCAATGGTTTCCATCTCATTCAGGAAGTAATCTAAAATTCTCACAGTGACATCCAGCAGCCTACTTACCTCACCCCACTTATTTCTCTGAGCTTTTCACCTACATCTCTCTCTCCCCTCTGCCCTACATTAGCCACACTGGTCGCCTTGTTCTTCCAGGAGCATGCCAGGACCTCGTCACTTGCTATTCCCACAAACTAGAATACCTTCCCAGGATATCCTGATGGTTTTCTTCCTCCCATGATTTAGGTATCTACTCAAATGTGCCTTTGTGACCCTCTTAAATCCCCCATTCCCTTATTTTTCTCCCTAACATCAATTGCCATGTAGATTACTGTATGTTACATTTGTCTTATTTATTATGTGTCTCTCATCTAGACCCTACCTCCCTGTTGACTTCTGTATCCCTGTTGCCTAATATAAGGCCTGACATGTTAGATGCTCTGCAAATATCTATTGAATATTGAATAGATTACTGTTTCTAACACATATACACACACAGAAATAGAAAATACAGAATAAATGTGTTTGTTCAGCATCATTTGCACTCCCTTCGAAATTCTTCTCTGTATCACTTTCCCAGTAAAGTCTAGATTAGAGTCTACCAATAAAAAATATTCAAGCAAGATTTGGGGAGCAAAAGAGAAACCATTATTCTCCTTCCTCAGCTGTATTGGGCCAACTGGTGGGGACAGAGGAGATATGAGGTATTCCCCTTTCTGAGCTTTCTCATCTGTTCTAGAATCTAGGTAGTAGCCTCTTTACTTCTTGAAAGCCCATGACTGTTTTTCCTGACCTGTAGTCCTTTAACTCTTTCAGCAGTTTGATAAGTTCCAATCCCCTTTATTAAATTCCTTCCTGTCCACTTTTGCTTATCATACCAAACTTGGAATAATACCCCAAATTTACAAGTATGAGTGTATCAACACATCTATATCAAGAAATACACAGTTAAAAAAGCCCAAAACCGGGGTGCCTGGGTGGCTCAGTTGGTTAAGCAACTGCCTTCAGCTCAGGTCATGATCCCAGAGACCTGGGTTCAAGCCCCACATCAGGCTCCCTACTTGGCGGGAAGCCTGCTTCTCCCTCTCTCACTCCCCCTGCTTGTGTTCCCTCTCTGGCTCTATTTCTCTCTGTCAATAAATAAATAAAATCTTAAAAAAAAAAAAAAAAAAAAAAAACCTTCAGCTACCACCATGACTCTTTTCCCTAGTCTGATCATATGCTTCTGCCTTTTGTTCTGTTATCTGACTACCTCCCAGAAAGACGGCATCAATTCTGTTAGAATCAGCAGTTTAAGGGAAATGCTTAAAATTTTACTAAGTTGAGTGCTCTCACTTTTTTTTAATCTTTACTGATTTGATAAGTCAAAGATGGTATATTTTTAAAAAATCTTGTCATTTAGTTTATGGTGTGTATTTATTCAGACTATATATTTTTGTATCATTCATATGCATTTTTGTGGTTTAAAAAAAAACACTTTTTGGGGCACCTGGGTGGCTCAGTTGGTTAAGCGACTGCCCTCGGCTCAGGTCATGATCCTGGAGATCTGGGATTGAGCCCCGCATCGGGCTCCCTGCTCAGCAGGAAGCCTGCTTCTCCTTCTCTCACTCCCCCTGCTTGTGTTCCCTCTCTGACTGTGTTTCTCTCTGTCAAATAAATGAATAAAATCTTTTAAAAAAATTTAAAAAATTAAAAAAAACCTTTTATACAGGTTATCCCCCCTGTATTTTCTCTCTCATTTGAAATACCAGTAGTATTTTTCTCCAAATATATGGATATTCTACTTACAGTCTTTCAGTTCAAGTGCACTAAACTGAATATATATTCTTTTGCTAATTCCAGTCTGTTTATTAACTCTTCCACTCTAGTTTATATTCGTATCTGAAAATACAGGATCTCCTTCATGATTTTTATTTTTTCAATCTTCTGCAATGCTTGCTACTATCCAAGGATGTAAGGACCTTTATTTGAACTGCCTAAACTTTTCTTTCAAATTGAATTAGAACTGCAATATTGGTAAGGACATTTGGGAAGACTACAGATAATGATTTTATGTCTCTTCAATATTGCTTTTATTCATTTTTTGTGTTAATGTTTACATTACATTTTTGAAGAGCCACATTTTAGTTTTATGACTTTTTTTTCTTTTTCTACCTTTTTTAAAACTCAGTGAGACAAAATATAGTACATCATTTTCAGATGTAGTGCTCAGTGATTCATCAGTTGTGTATAATACTCAGTGCTCATCATATCACATGCCCTTCTTAATACCCATCACTAATTTACCCCATTCCCCAACCCATCTCCCCTTCTGCAACCCTCCTTAGTTTGTTTCCCAGTCAAGAGTTTCTCATGGTTTGTCTGCCTTTCTGATTTCTTCCCGTTCAGTTTTCTTTCCCTTCACCTACGACCCTCTGCACTCTTTGTTATATTCCAAATATGATTGAAACCATGTGATAATTGTCTTTCTCTAATTATTTCAGTTAGCATAATGCCATCTAGTTCCATCCATGTTGATGCAAATGGTAAGTATCCATCCTTTCTAATGGCTGAGTGATATTCCACTATGCATATAAACCATATCTTCTTTATCCATTTATCTATTGAAGGACATTTTGGCTCCTTCCACAGTTTGGCTATTGTGGACATTGCTGCTATAATCATTGGGGTGCATGTGCCCCTTTTTTTCACTACATCTGTATCTTTGGGTAAATACCCAGTAGTGCAATTGCCAGGTCGTAGGGTAGCTCTATTTTTAGCTTCTTGAGGAAACTCCATACTGTTTTCCAAAGTGGCTGCACCAGCTTATAGTCCCACTAACAGTGTAAGAGGGTTCCCTTTCCTTCACATCCTCGCCAACATTTTTGCTTCCTGTCTTGTTAATTTTAGCCATTCTTTCTGGTTCCAGGCTCATGGATTGGAAGAATAAACATTGTTAAAAATGTCTATGCTGGGGCACCTGGGTGGCTCGGTTGGTTGGGCGACTGCCCTTGGCTCAGGTCATGGTCCCGGAGACCCGGGATTGGGTCCCACATCAGGTTCCCTGCTCAGCGGAAGGCCTGCTTCACCTTCTCTCACTCCCCTTGCTTGTGTTCCCTCTCTGGCTGTGTTTCTCTCTGTCAAATAAATAAAATCTTAAAAAAAAAAAAATGTCTGTGCCGCCCAGAGCAATCTACACATTCAGTGTAATTCCTATCAAAATACCATCAACACTTTTCACAGAGCTGAAACAAACAGTCGTAAAATTTGTATGGAACCAGAATTAAGAGCCAGGGGAATGTTGAAAAAGAAAACTAAAGCTGGGGCATCACAATGTCTGACTTCAAGCTCTATTACAAGGTTGTGATCATCAAGACAGTATGGTACTGGCACAAAAATAGACCCATAGATCAATGAAGCAGAATAGAGAGTGCAGAAATGGACCCTCAACTCTATGGTGAACTCATCTTTGACAAAGCAGATAAAAGTACCAATGGAAAAAAAGCAGTCTCCTCAATAAATGGTGGTTGGAAAATTGTACACCACATGCAGTAGAATGAAACTGGATCTATTTCCTTTTTAATTTTTTTTTAAGATTTTATTTATTTATTTGACAGAGTGAAACACAGCTAGAGAGGGAACACAAGAAGAGGGACTGAGAGCGGGAGAAGCAGGCTTCCCCCTTAGCGGGGAGCCCGATGTGGGGCTAGATCCCGGGCCTCCAGGATCATGACCTGAGCCGAAAGCAGTCGCTTAACCAACTGAGCCACCCAGGCGCCCTCTATTTCCTTTTTTAAAAAAATCATTCATTCTTACATTCATACTTTCATTCTGCTTTCTTTGTATTCTTTTGTTATTGTTTTCTGTTTTTGTTTTGTTTTGGGTTTTGTTTTGCCTTTTGTTTGTTTTTTAGTAGGCTCCATGCATAACATAGGGGTCAACGTGAGATCACGAACCCCATGCTCTACTGACTGAGCTGGTCAAGTCATTGTTTTCTTTAACTTATGTTGTTGAATATATGTCTAAACCTATAAATATTCCTTTTTAGTAATAAAAGCATCTAACACGAATTATTTGGAAATAGGTTTGGATCATGCCTTGCCATGTGATATGTAATCTCATTATTGTTTTGTAAATATTTTGTAATAACACTTTTTTTAATGCTCTTAATTCCATCCCCATCTTTGATTTTATTGTTTATGCTGTGATCAGTTTCTGTTTTTAATTAGAGTGTGATCAGCCGATACCTCCTATAAAATTTCTACACGCTGGGATATTTGGATATTTGCCTTGTGGCATGGCATCTGGCCTCATGTTATCGCAAGAGTTTTCATTTTCAGGCACTTGTCTTTTAACTTTGTTCATGGTATGTTTCATAATTAAAGAATTTACTCTTTTTGTAGTTAAATCTGTCTTTTCTGGCTTCTGTGTTGTATGTCTTTGTTAGTGAACTTTAAATCCCACAAAATTATATAATCATATTTAACTCTGTCAATCTTGATTATTTATATCTCCTAAAACTGAGACTATGCATTTGCAACACCGGATTTCTTCTACTCTTTGTTCACCCTGAGAATGGACTTTCTCTCATCTTCATCTGTAGAAACCCTGCTGATTCCTTAAGACACATTTCAAAGCTTATCTTCTCTATAAACGTTTCCCAGTTTGCTTCCATCACACAGTTAGAGGCACCTCTCCCTTTTCTGATTCCCACTGCACATTATTTGTACCTTTCCAGTGACATCTCGTATTCTGCCTTGAATTAAGATTAACTCAGTGTTTGTCTTTCCCTTACTTTAGATGTATATTGCCCTGAGCACAAGAACTGCTTTTTAAAAATTTATTTATTTATTTATTTATTTATTTATTTATTTATTTATTTATTTATTTATTTGAGAGACAGAGCGCACATGAGCATGAGCAGAGCGAGGGGCAGAGGGACAAGCAGAGTTCCCACTGACAGCAGAGCCCGATTCAGGGGCTTGATCCCAGGACCCCAAGATCATGAACTGAAGTCAGATGCTTAACTGATTGAGCCACCCAGGTGCCCCAGAACTGCTTTTTATTCATGCTTGTTTTCTCTGGGTATAAAATCTGACATACGGTAGGATCTCAGCTAATTTAATTGTTTTAGCATGAGACAGAGACTTTCTCTGATTTAAAACCAAAGCCCTCAGTTCTGTTTACTGAGAATTGCTTGGGAAGAAGTGATGGTTATTTTGCCAACCTCAGATACCTTCGTGACTAACTCAGTGTAAGATGAGCTATGGGGACCCAGGCATGCTCAGAAATGCTAGACTTTTGGGGCGCCTGGGTGGCTCAGTTGGTTAAGTGACAGCGACTGCCTTCGGCTCAGGTCATGATCCCTGAGGCCCGGGATCAAGGCCTGTATGGGGCTCCCTGCTCCGCGGGAAGCCTGCTTCTCTGTCAAATAAATAAATAAAATCTTAAAAAAAAAAAAAAAAGGAAATGCTAGACTTTTAAATTAATCCTTCAGAAAGTAGTGTTATTGCCATTGTTTCTATTTCATGTTACTAGGCTTGATAAGTAGATTTCTCAACTTCAGTTTCTAAGACATCTGAATGAAAACATAGTTTATATGTAAAATGTCTCTAGAGAACTGGCTGTTGCAGAACAGGTTAAAAACATCCTCCCTTTATCCACAGCCCCTCTGTTTGCCTCAGCAGTTTATCTGTGGAAAATAATCCTTGGCTTAATTTTCACAATATCTCCATAAAAGTTCTCTGATAGGCTTTCTTTTTAAGACTGTCTGAGCCTTCCTCAGCTGTGATCTTTCATGTAAGGTCAACCTCTTCATCAAATGTGGGTTCTCTTTGGGCTTTAATAATTACTGTTTTGAATGAGGTTCTTTATTGAAAATCTTTAACGAAAGGACTATCTTGTGTTTGTCCCCTTTGCAGATTTATTTCATCATTCGCATGTGGAGAATGGACTTTTCTGTAAGAATGTTAGAGAACACCTGTGCCATTCTCACCTCTCCTCGTATTCATATGCCATGCACACTTTCTCTGAAGGTCCCTATTTTCTGGGTTACATGTTAGGCCTTTCTAATAATGTACTGATCTTGATTGGCAATGGTTATGGGCTCCTGTGCAGTGTCACTGTCATGGCCTTAAGCACAGTTTTTAGCTCTGCCTGTCCTGGGTGGACAAAGAACGCCCCTCGATTCCAAAGCCATTGCCCCAAAGCAGGAGGATCTGTAGCACTAGAATCGCATGGCTGATTTTTCAGTTGTGTTAGTTTTTCTTGCTTTAAATCAGTTTCAGGAGTACAAGGAAATCTTACTGAAACTTATCATTTCTTACCTGTGTTTTAGTTTGCCACAGATGCCTTAGCAAAATTCCACAGACAGGGTGGTTTAAACAGAAATTTATTTTCTCATCCTTCTGAGAGCTAGAAATCTGAGATCAAAGAATCGGCAGGTTTGGTTTTTGCTGAGGCCTCTTTCCTTGGCTTGCAGGTTGCTACCTTCTCACTGAGTCTGCACATGGCCTTTTCTCTGTGTGCATGCATCCCTGCTGTCTGTCACTTGTTACAAGGACACAAGTTCTATTGACACCAAGTGACACCAAGAGGTCAATGGATATATGAAATTAACAAAAAACTAAAATAAATGTCTGCAATGAAAAAAAAAAAAGAAAAAAATGCTTTTTCTGTGCTACCCAGGGAAGAGTCCATATGTCACTCTTTTGTGTTCCCATTGTCACTTTAAGGGAAACTTTCACAATGTCCAGAGCCCTTGATGTCCTGCAAATGAAGGAGGAAGATGCTATCAAATTCCTTGCAACAGGAGTCCATTTAGGTGGCACCAGTCTTGACTTCCAAGTGGAACAGTACATCTACAAAGGAGAAGTCATGGTATCTACGTCATAAATGTGAAGAGGACCTGGGAGAAGCTTCTGCTGGCAACTCGTCCCATTACTGCAGTTGAAAACCCAGCTGGTGTTAGTGTCATGCCATCCAGGAATACTGGCGAGCAGTCTGTGCTGGAGCCATTCCCAGTGCTGGCCACTTCGTTCCTCTCACAGAGGAGGTGTCTCATGTTAACCTGCCTGTCATCGCTCTGTGCTTTGTGGACATTGTCATCCCTTGCAACAACAAGGGAGCTCTCTCAGTGGGTCTGACGTGGTGGATGCTGGCCAGGGAAGTTCTGAGGATGGATGGCACCATTTTCTGTGAACACCCATGGAAAGTCATGCCTGATCTCTCCTTCTACAGAAATCCCAAAGAGATGGAAAAGGAAGAGCAGGTTGCTGCTGAAAAGGCTGTGACCAGGGAGGAATTTCAGTGTGAACGGACAGCTCTAGGTCCTGAGTTCACTGCTACTCAGCCTGAAGTCGCGGACTGGTCTGAAGGCATGCAGGTGCCCTTGGTGCCTATTCAGCAGTTCCCTGCTGAAGACTGGAGCACCCATTCAGCCACTGAAGACTGGTCTGCAGCTCCCACCACTCAAGCCACTGAATGGGTAGGAACAACCACTCAGTAATCTTAAGCTACTCCTCCACAAAGGCAAACAAAATGGAAATAAAGTTGATGGAAAATAAACAGTTTGTAAGGGAAAAAAACATTGTCACCAAGTCACTTGACACTCATAGGACCCCATTTAATCCTAATTATCCCTACAAAGGCTTTATCTCCAAATACAGTCACATTCTATAGTACTAGGGTTTAAGAATTCAATATCTGGGGCGGGGGGAGGGCGCAGATCAGCAGTCTATAACACCAAGGCTGGGAAGTGTATAATGCTCTACTTAATTAAAGGAGTCAGTATGTGTAAAGTTTTTAGTATGATTCCCAGCACATAATTAGGACTCAGTCATTAGTGGTGGTGAGAGATACTTTCATTTCCAATATGGTAGTGATTATTATTACTAGCATGTAGTTAAGCAAGACCATACAAAGACCCGTCTAAGATAAAGGGCTTTTTACAACTATGGTGTCTTGAAGCTCTAACCAGTGGCACTGTTATTTCAGATGCTATTTGGTATTGCAAAATCCAAGCCAGTGGGAAGGATGTGGACAGAATAGAGAAAGGCAGTTTGATAAACTGGAAATTGTAGAGGCTCTGCAACAGACAACCTATGTTCAAACTCCAACTTTACGAAGTATTGGCGGAGTCACTTGGGGCAAGTCTGTTAATTTCCCTGGCTTTCATTTTATACATGTAAAAACAAAATAGTTTATATTGCAATTGCAAAGATCAAGTAAAGGCAATAGAAATCCCACCAGATTATGCTACTTTGGCATATTGATTATTTCAAATAAAGTTACTTGAGAAATAGCCCAGGCAAAAATACTCTGATCCTCCTTTGTGTCCCTGATGGTGGGAAATACATCTCCCATATATGAAGGTTTCCTCCTTATACCAGGAGGTTGGAAGGCATCCTTAATGCCAGAGATAGGGAATTCAAGGCTGAGGAGGTTGTATAAACAAACCTCCTGACTTGCTCATTTATTTACTCCAAGCTCAAACTCTTAGTCTTTTCAATTCTTCACAAATTTTGTCTAAAATGTATAAAAAGCTGCCTGCTTTGGTCATTTCTTTGAGCCTCATATCTTTGGGATCTCACATGTAGAAACTGAATTTGTTTTTCTCCTCATAATCTTTCTCATGTCAATTTAATTATGCGACCAGCCAAGGAACCTAGACGGGGAAAAGGGAAAAATTTTCCTTCTCTGCAGTTCTGGCACCCATAGGAGGGCTCTGCACATTCCTCTCTCTGGGGCTGCTGCCGCTGAGATCTTGGGACCTCTGACAAGAACTGGCACAAGGAAAGAATTCTTATCATATCAGCCTCTGGATCTCTGCCTCCTTGATGTGGTGGTCGTGAGAGCAGTGAGAGTCCTTTTCCTGTTCTAAATTTAGATTACCAGGAGAAAATGTTTGTGTGCATTAGTTCCTTGGATATAGTGACCCTGGTAAAGATATGTTACAGGTACTCTTGTTTTCTATTGATCCCTTTCCTCCAGAGTGGTCATAGTTTTTCTTTGTGTATTTCTTTTATGCCATTTGTCATTAGGAGCATAGGTTAAAAGCACAGGCATAAGTTTTATTGTTTTAGCTGGCCTCGTGAAGATGAGTTCATGGCTCTCACCAGACCAGAGTGTGTTCAGACAAACTTTGCTGTGGGTCCCCTATTTAAAAAGTGAGTGAGACTTTCCTTTGAACTTGTTCTATATGCTTAGAGCTTGACTTTGTGACCAGTGAGAATGTTGTCTCTGGTCTTAGACAGCCAGAAGATGCACATTCCAATGGGCATTTGGTAGCCAGTTGAATAGACCAGGTTCTGAGACATGAAATCACAAGCAGCATTCTCTCTCCAACCTTGCCAGCTTTCAGGGGAATTTGTTATGAGGGATCCTGGTCAATTGCAGCTCTTTCTCATCTCAGCCTCCTTGTCTTACTGGTACTGGAAAAGTTCCATGTCAGTAATGCCTGCTCAGTGTCTCAGATGGACAAGGCTGTGCCTGGAGGCATCTCATGTTCCCATAGGAGACCAGAGGCATGGTTTGCACTGCACCATTCTTATAGCCTGTGACAACAAAAATCTTTATTTCCTTAGGCTAACTCTGGGAGTGAAATGTCTGGATCTTCTGAGGCCTTCATCTTTTGCATGTTTCTTTGGGACACTTCTTGTGTCTATGATTAAGTCATAAAAAGTTTGTGGTTTGAATCACTGCTGAGATTACTGTAAGATTCCGCTCATGAATAGCCAAATGATGGATGCTTTGATTGGTATATTTGAATGAAATTTTTTTAGAGAGTATTCATCTTAAAGAATTGTCTTACTGGCATTTATGGAAAGATTAAATCGAAACGAAGACACAAAGGGATATAATGGCTAGCCTTAAAAACCCCTTTAATAAGATGGAAGAACTAAAATTAGAACAAAAACTAAAGTCCACATCTGATGTAGCTTCTTTTTCTTAAAATCCAGTCCCATCTCCTCACCAAATCCTTTTAGCTCCCAAACTCTTCTACCTTCCCCAGAAAATCCCTTAAACACCCTGCTTTTTAAAGCACTGTACATGTTTTAACTTGCCACGACTTACAGAGAGCACTCCATCCTCATCTCTAGGCATAGGGTATACAGGTTATTCATGTTCATGCCCATGGCCAGGAAGTGAATTTAGCAGAATCACCAGGGATGGACATTATGGTTCACTTTGCTGTGCTTTATGATTCCTCCTAATGCGAGCTGTAATCAGGCTCTGCCAGCTTCAGGCCTTCCCAGGTAATGTCCTTTGCAGATGTATCACTAACCCGCTCCCCCACTGCAAAGAATTCCTATTCCCTAGACAGCAATAGATATTTAAAATTTTAAAGTCCTTTACCTCTACTTTCGGAAGATCCTACCAAATTTAGGAAAGAATTAAAAATATTAGTGGTCATTCATAACCTCCTTCCCTCCACACACAGAAAACAAATGGCCCTCCTACAAATAATTCGGGATATGGATCAGCTGTAAGACAGTGTTCAGGGGTTGAGAAAAGCAATAGTCGTATCTTTTCCTCTAAAGAGAATTGGTCTGGGCACCTGGGTGGCTCAGTCAGTTAAACATCCAACTCTTGATTTTTGACTCAGGTCATGATCGTGGAGTTGTGAGATTGAGCCCCATGCTGTACTCTGTGCTGGGTATGGAGCACGCTTAAGATTCTCTCTCTCCCTGTGCCCCACCCCTAGCATATGTGCACACCTGCACTCTCTCTTAAAAAGAGAAAATAAAATGAATTGGTTGAGGTTGAATTGTGCACTAGGAAAGGAGAGCATCCCAAGGCCTTTTTTGAATGCTTTGTACAGATTTTACAAAGGCAAACTGCAGTAAACCCTGAAGCTCCAGAACATAGAAATCTTTAAATCCCTCCTTAGCAGAAAAATTTCTCCCTGATATAAAAAGGCAAATTCAAAATAGTGTGGGTGGGTGAGCTAGTCAACCTCTAAGCATTATAATTAAAGCTGCTAACAATTTTTTTTTTTAATGCGAGCTTACCAAGAATGCAGGGGGAAAAAGTTAAAGTTACCAATTCTTGATTTGCCACTTGAATCTTTGGAGAAACAAAATGTAACTCTGAGAGCAAGTCCACTCAGAACCTTTCCTGTTTGCCTCCAGACATTTATAAGTATTGTAAAAATCAGGACATTGGAAGTACAATTGTCCTGCACTTAAGAAAAAGTAGGAAACATTTAAATGGTAATTATTCTAGGCTATTGATAACAGAAAAATAGACTTCAAAGCTCCAAGGAAGAAACTTGCATCTTTCTCTATTTCTTGAAGATGCAGGTCTTACCATGTCTTTGAAATGTAAACAGTCCCTGATATTATGAAAACACTACCCACACTTGCCGGAGACTGAAAGAAAAAAAAGGGGGAAAAGAGGCTTTTTATTTATTTTATTTTATTTTATTTTTTTAAAAGATTTTATTTATTTATTTGACAGAGAGAAACACAGCTAGAGAGGGAACACAGCAGAGGGACTGAGAGAGGGAGAAGCAGGCCTCCCACCGAGCAGGAATCTCAATGTGGGGCTGGATCCCAGGTTTCCAGGATCATGACCTGAGCTGAAAGCAGTCGCTTAACCAACTGAGCCACCCAGGCACCCCCAAAGAGGCTTTTTAAAATACAAGCTGCTGGGGCATCTTGGTGTCTTGGTCAGGTTAAGCACCTGACTCCTGGTTTTGGCTTAGGTGGGGATCTCATTGTTGTGAAATAGAGCCCTGAACTGGGCTCTGAGATGACTGTAGAGCCTGCCTAAGATTCTCTCTTCCTTTCCCTCTGCCCCTCCCCACCCTTGCTCCCATGTTTGTGCTCTCAAACATACAAACAAATTAATTAAAAAATAATAATAAATAAAATGCTAACTGCTTTAAAACCTCCCTTTCTCCAACCTCCTTCCTTACTGAAGGGGAACAGCAGCTGAGACACCAGAATGTGCTGCTTTGGCATGATGATTATTTTGAATTAAAGTTACTTGAGAAAAAACTGGTGCAGGAAGGACACTCTGATCCTCCCTTGTTCCCGTGAAAGCAGGAAATAAATCTCCCATATGTAAAGGTATTTCCCTATACCAGGAGGTTGGAAGGCATCCTTAACACCAGAGATAGGGAATTCAAGGCTGAGAAGGCTATATAAACAATTGTTACTTTGTCACTAATTTACTACTCCCAAGCCCAAACTCTTTGTCTTATCAGTTTTTCACAAATTTATTGTTTCTTTGCCTAAAAGATATAAAAGCTGCCTGCTTTGGTCATTTCTTTGAGCCTCTTATTTTGGAGACTTCCAAATGTACAAAATTACATTTGTTTTTCTCCTATTAATCTGTTTTATGCCATTTTAATTTATTAGGCAGCCAAAGAACCTAGAAGGAAAGAAGGGAAAAGTCTTCTTCCCCACACAAGGAAGATAACACATTTTGAAATTTGGAAGGGCAACAGCATGTATTTTGATGCATTTTATCCCATGACTTTTTTTGAGAAGGGTAAAGAGGCTGTGTACTTTAAGTTTGTGTGTGTGTGTGTGTGTGTGTGTGTGTTTAAGAAATCCTAAATAAAAAGGCAATATCTTTAAGTGGAAAAAATAACTATTTTATTATTTATCATGTCAATCTTTGGTTTTGGGGAGACACAGTTCTCTTTAAGGAATTCATATACACAGTACAAAAGAATATATGGTGAATAGAAAGAAAAGTTTTTGTCTCACCTCTATCTTTGGTTCCTCAATTCCAATTTGGAAACAATTCCTATTTTGAGATTCTCATGGCTTGTTCTCTTTATGATAGAAACATACATTCATCCTCTTGGCACAGACTTTAAAAAAAAAGGGAGGATCCTGCTATGTAATTGACCTATAACATTTTATAAGTTTAGTGTAGACAGTGTGATTATTGTGAAATTTAATAAGATTAGTTAACACATCTTTCACCTTACATAGTCACCACTTTGTTGTTACCGTGAGAACATTTAAAATCTACTCTCGGGGTGCGTGGGTGGCTCAGTCCTTAAGCGGTCTGCTTTTGGCTCAGGTCATGATCCCAGAGACCTGGGATCGAGTCCCACATCGGGCTCCCTGCTCGGCGGGAAGCCTGCTTCTCCCTCTCTCACTCCCCCTGTTGGTGTTCCCTCTCTAGCTGTGTTTCTCTCTGTCAAATAAATAAATAAAATCTTTAAAAGTAAAAATAAAATCTCTCATAGCAACTTTCAAGGGTATAGCATAGTATTATTAACTGTAATCATCATGCTGCACACGAGATTCCCAGAAGTTGTTCCTCTTACACCTGGAAGTTCGTACCCTTTGACCAACATCTCATTTCGCTCACCTCCCCCAGCAGTTAGGAACCACAGTTCTCCCTACTCCCTGATTCTCTGAGTTTGGCTTTTTTAGATAGCACAGTTAAGTGAGATCATAGAGCATTTGTCTGTCTCTGACTTATTCCACTTGGCATAATGCCCTCAAGGTCCCTTTATGTTGTTACAAGGGCAGGTTGTTGTTTTTTTTCTTTTTTTGTGGGTGAATAATCTGTTATCTACATATACCACATTTTCTTTACTCTTTTATCCACCGATTGGCACCCAGTTTGTTTCCATGTTTTGACTATTATAAATAATGCTGCAGTGAATATGGGGGAGGGTGCAGATATCTCTTTGAGATAGCAATTTCATTTCTTGTGGATATATACCCAGATGTCGGGTTGATGGGTTGTATGGTAGTTCCTTTTTAATTTTTTGAGGAATCTGCATTCTATTCTGCAGGCAAGAGAAATCATCAACGAATTTGAAAAGACATCCTCTGATTGGAGGAAATATTTGCAAACATATTTGATAATGGATCAATATTCTAACAAATAAGTAGCTCATGCACGTCAATAAAAATTAAATTTCATTAAAAAATGGACAAATAACCTATACAGACATTTTTTCAAAGAAGACATACAAATGGCCAACAAGTAAATTAAATCATCAACAATCATCAGGGAAATACAAATCAAAACCACAAAGAAATGTTGCTTTGCTCTTGTTGGAATGGGTATTCCTAAACCACCAAGAGATGGTTTGTTCTCTTTATGATAGAAACATACATTCATCCTCTTGGCACAGACTTGTGAAGGATTAGGAGAAAGGGGAACTCTTAAGCATTGCTGGTAAAAATGTAAAATGGTACACCACTATGGAAAACAGTAGGGAGATTCTCCTTTGATTTTTGCATTTTACACTGTCTTTTGGAAATTGTGCCCAATGCTGTCTGTTCTCTTGATCACACATGACTTGATGTCGTGCAAGTACACTCCACACATTCCCTTCTTTCCTGGTTTCTAGCTATAGTCTTCAGAGAGGAGCAAGGAGATTAGGAGGCTGGAGGAAGAGGGAAGGAATCTTTGGTTATGTCATTCTGTTAGTGGCCGTGGAAGGTGGCAGTGGCAGGCTGTGACAAGTAACTGCGGGTGTCTGTGGGCTCAGGAAATGTTGGTGATTCCAGAGTGGTAGCGGGGTGGCACTGGCAGTACTTCAGGCTGCCTCAGTGACAATGACTCCAGTGAGGGTGTGAGTAGTGGGAACATGGTCCTTCTGCTCAGTTATGTTCAAAGCACCCTCAGCAGACCAGTGCCCAGTGAAGGTCCATGGGCTCCTGCCCAAAGGTAGTAGCAGATTTCTGATCGTTAGGCAACACTCCTTTGTTCCTTTTTCTACTCCAGTCTTCCTTCCTTCCTTCCTTCCTTCCTTCCTTCCTTCCTTCCTTCCTTCTTTCTTTCTTTCTTTTTTTTTTAAAAGATTTTATTTATTTATTTGACAGAGAGAGAGATCACAAGCAAGCAGAGAGGCAGGCAGAGAGAGAGGAGGAAGCAGGCTCCCTATCGAGCAGAGAGCCCGATGCGGGCCTCAATCCCAGAACCCTGGGATCATGACCTGAGCCGAAGGCAGAGGTTTTAACCCACTGAGCCACCCAGGCGCCCACTCCAGTCTTTCTAACACCCAGCAAATTCCAGATATTTGGGAAACACCTTCTTCCTTCTGCTCCCTTTAGCCCCAAGTCTTCTCTGGCTAAACTATCCAGAGATAGTTGATATTTTCCTGATTATACATAGATGAAAACAGCATTCATTTTATACCTGTATCTATCTAATATTTATTTTTGTATCTGTCATTTTAGTGGTTATATGGTATTCTTTTATGTGGGTGCACCATAATTTATAATGAATACACTTCTGGCTGTTTCTAGTATCTTGCTGTTAGAGACATTGCTTATCCATCTCAAGTGAATGTGCCGGATAAATTCCTAGAAGAGGAATTGCTTCATCAAAGGCTTTGTGAATTTTAAATTTTGATACATATTATCAAATTACTCTATGAAGAGAGTATACTAAATTATATTCCCCCAAACAATGAAAGAGAATGACAACTCAGAACGTGGCCAGCAAAATGTATTTTTTAAATTTTTGCTTTTGACATTTTAATAGATTAAAATGATACTTATTAATAATTAAATATATCCTTTTAAAAGTAAATCTGAACATCTTTTTAAATGTCTAAAAACTCTTATTTCCTTTTCTTTATACTACCTCTGTATGTCTTTTTAATTTATCATTTCTTTGATTTACAATATTTCTTTATAATCGAAGAATATTCTTTGTCATTTATTATTGCATGATTTTCCCCATATGACATTTTCTTTTCAGTTTTTTAAACTTTTTTAGTATTTATGTAGTCAGTCTTTTCTTTATCTAATGAATAATTTATTTTATAGTTCTGAGTTTTGTGTTTTCTGGAGAAAGGCCTTTCAAAAACTGAGATTAGAGAGTACATTTTTTTTTGTGGCTTTTACTGATGTTTTTATGACTTAGTTTTTTTTCTTATATTCAAATTTTGACCAATCTGGAATTTATTTGGTGTTAGGGAAAGAAATGTCTGGTGTATTTTTCCCAAATGGTTAGTAACTTGTTCCAGTGTAACTTATTGAAGTCATTGATAAGTTTATGTACTAATCTGAAATTCTATCTTCATCATATGCTAAGTTTGAGTATTCTCCATGGAGCTGCTGTACCAACCTACTTAACACTATTTACATTGTTTTACCATTTGATTATTCCCCCTTTTATATTTCAGCTTAAAATTTTTCTTTTATTCTTGGAATATTTGTTTTTCCATATAAAAGTTGGAATTATTTTGACTCATTAAAATCTGTCTTCCTAAAAATCAATATGCCCTTCAATTTATAATTGTTTTGGAGAAATTGGAACAACCTTCTATATATTTCAAAATAGCAGAAGATTTCTGATCACGAAGTCATTTGTTATTTCTGCATAATAAAGCCATTATTGCCAAATCATATGAAATAAGTTGAGTACCTAGGTGGTGCTAGTCTGAATATTTTACAGATTTTAGTTCAACATTATAAAGCATTGTCTTATTTAATCCCCACAACAACCTGATTTCAGCATCACTCTTACCTTTTTTTTACAGATGAGGAGCCAGAAACTTAGGAAGTTTTAATCTCCCTTCTGGGATACCGTATCTAGAAAGTGACAATAATGGCAGTTGTATGGTTGTTAATTTTATATGTCAACTTGACTAGGGCTGTATCCCCATATAGCTGGTAAAACATTTTTTCTGGAACGTGTCTTTGAGAATATTTTAGGAAGAAATTAGTGTTAGAATCAATAGACTTAGTAAATAAGAGCACCCTAACTAATGCGGTTGGGCATTGTCCAATTTGTTAAGAGTCTACTGAAAGAAGGGTAAACTAGCTCTTTGCTTGAGAGGGGACATCCCTCCTCTCTGGCCCTAAGACACCAGGGGTCTTGCTTTAGACTTGGGCTGTGGCTTATGCCATTGGTTCCCCTGGTTCTGAGGCCTTAAGGTCTGGACTAGAACTACACCACTGGCTTCCTGGGCTTCCAGTTTACAGAGTATAGATTATGAGAGTTCTCAGCCCCCATAATTGTATGAGTCAACCCCCTCATAATGAATTGCTTTCTGTATATCTCTGTATATCCTTTTGGTTCTGTTTCTCTAGAGAATGCTTATACAAGCAGTTTCATCCTGGACCATAATTCTGTCATTATTTGGTGCTAAAGTACTGTGGATAGGTGGCTGAATACCTATTTTATTAAAAATATAAATTATTATAAATTTATGAAATACAAATATTTTAATATTTATTATAAATTATGGATTTATATATTATAAACACATTTATTACAATATTTATATTTATATAAATTTATAAAAATATAATTATGAAGAAGTTGACATTACTATTTGACTCTTCCTAGACATCCTAATTAGGGAGCAAGAGAGTTTTCCCTTATGTGGTGTGCATATGGGCCTTTTTGCTTGAAAGGAAAATACGTTAATCATAAAGAAGGTAACACAAAAGGGTGACATAAACTCTGTAGAAGCCTAGGACTTGGAGGGATTATAGAGGTTGTTGAATTCTGTCTCATTTTAATGACAGAGGCAGTGAACCCAAGAGAAAGGAAGATACCTGTCCTGCCTTCCTCAGTGAATCTGTGGCCAAACTCAGTCTAATGTCCATTTCTCATCACACTGCCTCTCTCTTACATTCACCATGGCAGAATTTTATGACCAAGAAGGTATTTCAGCTGGGAGGCTGGGCTTTATCCATAGGCTAATTTATGGTCCTTGGCTTGGTGCACTTGGAGGTTCCACTGGTTTGTAGCATTTGATACCTTTGTTGTAAGTATAAGAGGGAAGGGTTGATGACCTTGAGGCATTTGGTATCATGGATTCACTTCTACATGAAAGCCCATCTGATGCTGGCTCTAAGGGATAAGGAAGCAGGGCCAGTATGAAGTGGCTTAAAACAAAGGTCGATCGTGTCTTGCATGAATTGCTATATTCATAAGCGTAGGGATGGAGGTCTGAAAGTACAGGATGTCATTGTTTCTGGGTAGCTAGGACAGTAATGAAACTCTTGATTCAAATAGGGTGTTAGGAAGAAAAGTAGCAGTAACATGTCTCAGTAAAAGCTTTAACGAGTTTTAAATTTGACTTGAGCCCACATCCAGTGGTTTTGTTGTTGTTGTTTTAAATAGGGATCTCTGGGTTTCTTGTTAAAATATAGAGAATGAGACTGTCAAGTATATTTTTGCATGGGTATTATCATGAAAGTTCTTTCTGATGTTTTTATGCACTTGCTATTCAGAGTTATAGACACTGTGAATATTTCATAAGATAGCCCCAGATATTAATAGCATTTGGGATGCTTACATAATATGGCTTTTTAACAGAAAGTGTTTTCTGTGTGGCACTATTGTTTGCAGATTTTCTTAATGTTTTATGTTTACGGGAAACAGAAGAAAATGAATGCAATCCAGTAGAAACTCTCTTACCTGGGAAGCCTTGAGACTTTTGTACTTATTTTCTCTTTTTCTTAAGCAGAGGCCTTTGAAGTACAAAAGGCTAGGGAACCTAAGGCCCAAAGGAGTGATGTCTGAAAGGAAGGATGGATAAAGCCCTGCTAGAACCAACCTGTGACTCCTGAGGCTTACTTAATTGGTGAATGCTAAATGGAAAGTCCGAATGTCATTAGAATTGCCTGGGATTTGTTTAAATGCTGATTCTAAGATTCCTTCTCAAGAGAGAAGTTTTAAATTTGACTTAAGCCCACATCCAGTGTTTTTTTTTTGTTGTTGTTGTTTTAAATAGGGATCTCTGGGTTTCTGGATTGAGCTCAGCAATCTGCATTTTAAATAATCACTGAAGGTGACTGACATTTGTCATCCAAATCACACTCTCGCTAACAGGGGAGGGCCTCTATTTCTCTCCTGGAGGAAGTTTCATAGTGTCACATATCACAGAATCTCAGAAGTAGAAGGTACCTTACAAATTATCTCACTAGTCCAAAATATTACCTCTTTTTAAGATCTGTCCAGAATATTCCCATTGAAAATTGCTTTGTTTTGCAAAATCCTCCTTCATACTGAATCAAAGTCTTTCTCCCTGTGACTTCTGGTCACTATCTTTTAGCTTTCAGGGAGACATGTCAAAAAGCTCAGGTCCTGGTTGATAGATAAAATGATTGTCTTTCTAGACCCCTTTGATGCTTCCATTCCCTATGCAAAAAATTTCTAGTTATAAAGCATTCAGAGTTTGTAACACGACAGAAAATTTCAAGGCATGAAAAACACTTGAGCGGGTATTTCCTCTGGCTAATATAGGCCTGCGTATCCCTTTGGGATGCTGGGAAATTTTGTATGTGGATTAGTTCTTCACTTGCTATGCCCCCTGTAGTTGACTTGCCCTTAACCACCTCGGTTGAAGCCTTTCCTATAGTTCAAGTGGGCAGTGCGGTTAAGAGATCCGTATTGCCAATTTCTATGTCACCAATTTTCCTAAAGATCTGTTTTCCAAAGTGTTAATTAGATATTCCTATCTGGCTATCATGTGTTTGATGCCACAGATATGTCCATTATGGTGATAGGATAGTTAGGGTGTCTCACTCCCTCATTCTCCTATGGAATGGCCTTTTTAATGGCTTGCCTTTCCATTTCTTGAAAGTTAGAGGAATAGTAGCAAGGATACAGAGCACTATTTATTTTATTTTATTTTATTTTTTCAGAGTTCCAAGATTCATTGTTTATGCCCCACACACAGTGCTCCACGCAATACATGCCCTCAATACCACCACCAGGCTCTCCCATTCTCCCACCCTCTCCCCTCCAAGACCCTCAGTTTGTTTCTAAGTCCAAAATCTCTTATGTTTCATTTCCCTCCCCGATTTACCCCACTTCCCATTTCCTTTCCTTCTCCTACTGTCTTCCATATTACTCCTTATTACAGAGCACTGTTTGTACTATTTCTTCTAAGAAGTGCTTCTTTACTTGGCCTTTATTCCAAGAGAGCTAGCTGCCCCAGCTTTTGGGAAACTCAGGTTAGAGTTGTTATGAGAGTCTTCCCAAAAAGAGTGAAACATGATAAGCAGGGCCAGAGGAATAGAATATGCATGGAGGAAACAAGATGGGAGGACATTTCAGATAAGGCATATAACACAGAAAAATCTTAGGGCCAGCCTCTGTGATTGTGTGTTGGGATTGTGTGGTGCATCTATGTGTGTGGTAAGGAATGATCATGATGCAAGGATCCCAACCTAGAATACCAAATGGACATTAAGGAATTGCAGAAGGTAAAAAAACATGTGTAGTGGAGAGGGGCAGCTATCCTCATATGTCTGGCAAAAATGATTAGAGTTTATGCTGATGCCTCATCTAACATTCTGAGAATGGAGCACATCACATAACAGCCGACACATTAGGAAAATAATCCAGCTGGAATTTGATTTGGTATAATTCAGTTACTTAGCCTGGTATTATCTTGTTGAAGGAAAGTCAGGGGTCATCTTCTTTAATAAAGTTCCATGACAGAACATTGACAAGAACATGGTTGTGACTGGTTTCCACCTATATTAGAACATTCTGTTGGAAGGTACAGGGAAAAATAGGACCCGAGACACTGACATTTATATTAGCAGAGCCAAAAATAAAAGTATCACAAAGATTGTGGTATGGCCAAAAATTATGATAAAAATAAACTCAGATTAGATATCTGTTATTCAGTCTTTACTGATAGTGTAAGCTCCTATAACTTGTGTATATGTTAATATATGGGTAAAACACCTATAATATATATGTGTGTGTTGCTCTAAGTAGATTTGTTGCAGAAAGTAGTAGTATAGTTTTATAGATTGATGTGATATTTAAATAATACCTAAAGTAATAAAAGGACTTTAATAATATTCTGTAAGCCAGCAAGATTAAAGGTACCGGTAAAAAACAAAACAAAAAAAGTATCAGAAACTTCATTAATTCAATTAGTTTCCAATCAAGAAAGGAGATAAACCTAGTGAATTCTGCAGTCTGACCACACATATTGCATTAAGTTCTAATCACAACCTTTTTAAAAAGATAGATGAGCATGAGTTTGCATGTAATAGAGTTATTTTATGTTAAGAAAGATTTGAAAATAACTTCACATACAGATATTTAGTTCAAGAAGTTTTGGCTAGAAAGGTTAAGTATTTTTAAATATTTAAAAAACTGTAATACAAAAGGGAGATTTCATTTTCATGTTTTCTTACAACTAGATTAAGGTTAAAGAGTGAGAGTTATAGGAAGGCAGTTTTCAGCTCAATATAGAAATAATTTTCTAAAACTCAAAGCTTTCTAACAATAGAGTGATCTAAAATGATGGCTTGATGATTATATGACTATGGTATTACAGAAAGGATTCCTATGCAAAATTTAATGGTTGACAGAATTAGAAACATTTATGTGCTTTAATGTTACATATTTTTATTATTCTATAATATAAAAGCAGCTTGAATCACTTAATAAAAGGATAAATTTCGTGGTACCAAAGTGAATACAATGTAGTTCCATTTTTACCCTTACTTAAAGTCATATGTAAATATATTTATTTCTTCTTATTTGTGACATATATTTGTAGAGAGATATATTTCTAAAATATGGTAATCAAAAATTAACAGAGTTCAGTACCTGAGTAGTGCTATTATAAAAACATTTTGCATGATCAGACTTACTGGGTGGTATTTATCTACTTATTTGTGTGATTGAAAATGTAAGCCTTTTCTGAGATCCAAACAAAGAAAAACCCCCAAAGTTAAAGATTTAGAAAAGCCTCAAATCTTTATAAAGTACAGTAGATATTTTAGCATAATTAATCATAGGAGTTCCAAGAGAGTTTTGGTTGGTTGAGCAAAAGTCTGATAAAATCTCCTTCACCCTCTTTCCCTGTATCTGTTCATATCAGTTAATAACATGCAAACTTTGGGGCTGTGGGAAGATCTGATGTCTGACTTCCAACCAGCTACCTGGACTGCATTTAAAGCAGGAGCACCGTTAAATATATTGGCTCTGGAGCCAGAGTGCCTGACACAAAATTTTACATTTGCTTCTTCAAAGCTGAGTAAGCTGGAGTAAGTAATTCAAACTTAGTGTCTTAGTTTTCTCGTTTATAAAATTAAAAAAAAAAAGTCCATCTCATAGTGTTCTGACAGTAACAGTTATAGTAGCAGTGACTATTGAGTGAACACTATGTACCTGTCACAATCCTAATCTTATTGAGTGTATCCACTTACTTCCTCCTAATATGCTACAAAGTTGGTTTGATTGCACCCCTTTTTTCAGATGAGAAACTGAAGCACAAGATTCAGCCATTTACTCCAAGTAGTAGTATTAACCCAAGCAATCTATCTTCAGAGATGAAGTTCTGAAGTATTACTCTCTAACTGTATCAGGTCCTAGCACACAGTAAATAAATAATTCAGTAATTTGTAGTAGTTGATATTATAGTGAATACTTACATTTTGCATTGCTTAGATACTGAACTATTAGTATTTGATTACCATATTTTAGAAATAAAGATGAGGGGCACCTGGGTGGCTCAGATGATTAAGCATCTGCCTTTGGCTCAGGTCATGATCAAAGGGTCCTGGGATGGAGCTCCACATTGGGCTCCTTGTTCAGCCAGGAGCCTGCTTCTCCCTGTCCCTCTGCTGCTCCCCCTGCTTATGCTTTCTCACTCTGTCTGTCAAATAAATAAATAATAAAAGAACAGAAAGTTGAGATTGGAGCAGAGACATAATACTGGAAATTGGCATAACAGATTGAATGAGATCTTTTCTGAGGCTCTAGACAAAAATGGAACATTTTAGATTCCAGGTAGGAAGCTAGAAAAGGCCCTCTCTCTGCCACCATGGCGGGCTCTGGCGAGGGCAAGGCTTCACAAGTAGCTTTGCAGTCAGTGAACATACACACTGGGATAGAGTAGAAATTGCTTGTCAAAGGTGGCTGACGCACTAGTTTGTATACATGCTTAAGCACCACTTTTAGGACTTCTAAAATAGCCAAAAAATGTAATGTGGTGAATTGATTTTCATTAGGTATAGCAGGGGCATCTCAAGGTACCATAATTTGATTATTAAGAGTAAATGTGGGTTCCACTATGGGTGGTAGCTCAGGAAGATCCTATCATACAGATAACAAATATGAAATCTGGAAGAAATTAATGTAATTTTATATTCCTATATAATATCTTATAAAATATTTTAATATTTATGTTTTTATATATATGTGTGTGTGTTTATATTTATTTATTTCCCCTCCATACTTTAATTATTTCCAGCTGAGGAGCGGCCCCAGTGTATACATGTGGGATAGTAAAACTTTGAAAGAAAATCTGCTGTCACTTTGGCTTGGCAAAATGTCAGACAGAGATGAGGGCAACCACAGTTATGAGAAAACAGGGTGAGAATCCTGGGGGGCCAGCCAAGGAAAGTCCAATAATTAGTGCATGAACTCTCCCCGCATATCTAGCTGACCGTTGAACCAGTGTGTGGTAGACTTCAAATAGCACAACAAAGCTAAAAGGAAAGAATTTAGACCAGAACTGCTGCTTAAGACAGAGTATACAGTGTGAATTTAACCAAAGCAACCTGCTAAGACTAGCAAATCAACACTACATGTGGCAATATAAGAGAATCCAGAGTCTCTACAACCCTAAACCTGTATGCCTAGGAAACAGTCCAGAATTATCCAACATAGGAAGAAACAGGAAGATGCAAATCATCATTTTAGGAGAAAGGGGCAGTAGGGAATAAACTGATCCTGAAATGATCTAGTTGTTGAAATTATTAGACAAAAATTTTAAAGCAGTTCATATAGTGATTCTCAGTGATATAAGGGAAAATATGCTTGCAATGAATGAAAAGGAATGTTTCATTTGAGAAAAAATATTAAACATGGGATTTCTTGAATGGGAATTACAATATTGGAAGTAAAAAAAAAAAACCCTCATGGGATGGGCTTAATAGTAAAATATATATGACCAAGAAAACAGTCAATAAATTTTTTTGAAGATTTTATTTATTTATTTGACAGAGAGAAAGATCACAAGTAGGCAGAGAGACAGGCAGAGAGAGAGGAGGAAGCAGGCTCCCCACTTAGCAGATAGCCCGATGTGGGCCTTGATCCCAGGAGCCTGAGGTCATGACCTGAGCCGAAGGCAGAGGCTTTAACCCACTGAGCCACCCAGGTGCCCAAGTCAGTAAATTTTATGATAGAATAGAAAAGGATATTCTATCTGAAGATGGAGAGAAAATATTTGGAAAAAAAAAAAGAGATTTAAAGACATAAAGTTTGCTTTACCATATGTGAAATTTGATTTTAAGAGGGAAGATAGAAAAAAATGGGGCAGAAAAATACATGAAGGCATAATGTCCCCCTTATTCCAAGATTGGACAAATACATGTATTTATAGATTAAAAAAGCTGAAAGACTCCCAATAGCATAAATATAAATGAAACTGTGCCTAGGCAGATTCTAATCAAACTTCTGAAAATCAAACATAACATCTCTAAGGCATTCAGGAAAAAAATGATGCATTATATACAAGGGAGCAAAACATGATGCTGAACAAAAGAGTACATGCTGTGTGATTCTACACGTGAAATTCAAGAAGGAACAGAATTAGTCTGTAGTGACAGGATACAAATTCATAGTCACTTGGAACTGAGAGTGAAGATGGCATCCAAGGGACATGAGGAAACTTCTTGAGGTGTTGGGCATATTTTATATGCTGTTTATGTGATTGTATTTATTTATCAAAATTTACTGAATATACACACTAAAATGGTACATTTTATTTTTTATGTTGTAGCTGAATAAAGTCGATTTAAGTAAAGCAGTGTTTGGAAAATATCTTCCTAAATGTAGCTGCATATCAATGATCCTAATGATCTCAGCCAATGCTGAGATCTCAGGGGAAGTTTAAACAGAAGAAGAAAATATACCTATTAGCCAATATAGATTTAGAAAATAATTAAGTCAGTGTGTGCACAGAAACAATTTCAGAGGTGCAAGTTTAGCAGAGCAATAAATTTTCTGATTTAGTTTCTTCCAGCTTGTTCAGATATTTATTATTTTTTTTCTTTTTAAAGATTTGAATTTGTTCATCATTTGTATCAACTAAAACTTCCTGAAATCATGCAGTATTGAATTATAAGTTTCTTCCAAGCCTAATTCCTATGCTAAAATCCTACCAAAACTATGAAATTCTGAGATTTTATTTGCCAGAATGTCCAGAATAATATTTGTAGTTTCTCAGTATCTTACATAATTACTATTTTAGGAACTATGAACACTTGGAATTTGATATCGTTTTCATTGCTTCAGTCGTACGAAATATGGAAATTAAGGGACTATATGGTAATTTATCTGCTCACTGTACCTTTATATTCTCTACCTTTGAATTAGAATGTATTAGAATTTTTCGGGACCACTCATTTCATTAAATTTTCACAAGTCACATAATGTAATGCCTTTCTGTAAAACATTTTCTTATTTAGTGCTATTAACAAAAATCTCAATTTTAGGAAAAAAAATTCTAAATAGGGCTTATGTAAATTTACACTGTACAGAAACCTTGATGTATCGAGGCCAAAAAAAGGAAAAGACAAACCCATCTAACATATAGATGCTATAGTAAGTAAGAGAGGATCTCTGACCTCAGGAAGAGGATAGTTTTTTAAAGAAAATAGAGGAAATAGCATAGTGCTAAATAAGACTTCATAAATGCCCCAGAGTTGGTTCTGCATCACTCAGTCTACATCCCAGGGCTTCCTCAGATGTCTGAACACATAATGTGACACCAGTGACTAGCACTTTGATTTTTAATATAGTCCCTCTTCCGTTCCTATAGATATTGTCAACCCCACATTATTTCTTAACCCTTCAGGTCTGTCATGGTGCCCTCTTGTCTATAATATATACAAAAGAAGAGAAAAGGAGCACCTGGGTGGCTCAGCTGGTTGAGCGTGTGCCTTCAGCTCAGGTCATGATCCTAGGGTCCTGAGAGGGAGCCCTGCCTTGGGGCTCCCTGCTCAGCAGGGATCCTGCTTCTCCTTCTCCCTCTGCCTGCTGCTCCCCTGCTTGTGCTCTCTCTCTGTCAAATAAATAAAATCTTAAAAAAATAAAAAAATAAAACATCAGACAGTTTTCCCATTAATGTTTTGAATAAAGGAAAGAGGAGTGCTTTGAATGGGTAGCTCTTTAACAGAGACATGATCTAGTTCAAATTAGCAACTCACCTAGAAATGCTTTATGGCTATTGCTGCTGTTTGTTTAAGTTTCATTGAGTCAGCTTTTATAAATTATCCCTTAATATGTTCTGGACAGTTTGGTTTAGGGAGGATGCTCACTTTCCCCAAGGAGCTAATGAAAATTCAGTGTTTGCCTATTCCCTGTACCTCATTGCAAAAATCAATGCCTGAAATACAATAGCTGCATAGTGATGATGTGTGGTTGTGGTGCCTTCTCGGAGGTGAAAATTATAGCTCCAAAGGCAGTCTTTCCTTCTCTCCTCTGAAAACTTTAGATTCACACATCTGCTGCCTTCTTGACCCTGAGCTTTCTATCTTCTTGCCAGACAAGAATGTTTTCTTTTTCTTTGTGTGTGTGTGTGTGTGTGTGTGTGTGTAGTGCCAACTCTTCCTGGAAGCTAGGCCCAGGGGGACAGCTGCTTACTGCACACTTGTAGCTAGATTTGAAATCTCTACAGTATCTCTGACCAAAAAAATGGTGCAGCCTGAAAATTGCAGAGTAGCTTTCTGACTTTTTAGCAGGAAGTTTTGTTTACTAGTGTGAAAACACAATAGCAGTCTGTTCACCAAGTCAACAAAACCAAAGGATTTGTTTCCTTTATTGGAGTTTGTGGAGTTAGCATATTTGCTAAGGAAGAATGGGACATGGAATTGTGGAAAAGAGGATAAGGTTTGTGCCCCTTCTCTTTAATGCCTTTAAAATAGGAGTTTTACACAAAGTCTAGGTAGGTTTGCTGAGGACCTGAGACCAAGGATGGGGCTTGAGGGGTGTTTAACATTATGTGTGGGGTTATGAACCTACATGAATTTGGGAAGACATTGAATTTCAAAGGGTACCACCTCAAAATTGTGGTTACCCTCTGATATTGTTTAAAGAGATAACAGTAACTGTGATCTTTAGCAATCCACTTACTTGAGATGCTGTACAAAAGGAATAATAGAAATACCTCACAAAGTTCTGAGAAAATGCTTGTAAGGCATGTGGTCACTGCCGATACTAGAGACTAGTATTTGTTTTTGTTTTGTTTAACGGTAGTCCTAGAGGTGACTAATAATAACTACCCTGGAGAAGGGAAGATTAGAAAGGAACCTGATATCTGTCTTCCGTATGTTCTATGAACTACGTGGATGAAAGATGAAGCTTATTTTGGAGACCCCCCAAGAGAGGGAAATTGAACTAATGAATAAAATTATATCAAGATGGCTCTATAAAGAGCATCCTACTGTGTCAGTGTCTAAAAATGAGATAGCCTGCTTCTGTTAAAAATGTGTTCTCTGTCACAGGAGGTGCAAAAACAATTATTGAGTGACTCAAAAAGGTTGAGAAACTTCCCCAAGACCACGTAGTTAAGAAAGCTAGAGTTAGGATTAAAACTTGAGTCTGAAAGCCCTTGTGAAATTTTGTGAGTGGTCATGATTCTTTCCTGACACACGTCCCATCTCTCCATCATAGAAGCATATGTTTGCCTACAGGTGGCACTGTTGAGCAATTTGTTAAGTGACTTAATTGCTAAATTAAATAAATATGTATATTCTCTCAGCATCATTAAATTTGTCTTAGATTTTTAAAACCCTAACTGTAATTTATTTGAAGCTGCTCTGGATAATGCATAATATTCCTTAAAGGTAAGCACTGAAATTTGTTGTAATTCCTCTCATGGCTGCCACCTGTTTAGCGGGTTCAGCATCGCCTTCCCCTCCGTGCTTTAAAGAGGTGACCCATGGCCAATCCCCTCATTAAATAGTGAAGAAATGTTACAGGTTCTCCTTGATGAAGGACACTGTTCCTTCATCACATTGTTGTGTTTCTCCCTGTGGTGTCTGAGAATGGGTAGCAGCATTCTAATCAACCCCTGTCTGACCAAATTACCCTTAGGTCCCCGTTCTGTGTTTATCCTCCAGCTGAAGGGGAGGCTTTTGCTGTCATGCAGAGGTGGGTGGATTGTTTTCTTCTCTTTCTCAAGAAAGCTTTCACATTTGGAATGCTAAGCAATTACAACATCTAATTCTAATGTATGTAACAAACCTCCTGTTTCACCTCAGCAAAGGCTCATTATGTCTTGTAAGTGTGCTACATGTTGAATTTGCACCTTCGGTAATTAGTACAGCTACTATGCCAGCCCTGCTTCCCGCCTTTGCCAACATTTTCAATGTTAGCAAACAAGCATCAATCACCAACCTGATGAGCAAAATTAAGGCCTCTCTGTGCAACTCAGTGCACGGGATGGACTGAAATTCCAGGTTTAGGAGCTCATCTTTGCCAGTATTACAATATGTAACACAAACAATAGCTAACTTAATCATTGTTGTTATTATTTACTGTGTGTCAGATACTGTGCTACCTATGTTACATGCATTGTTTCATGGAAATTCTAATAAGAAACTTAACAGATAGTTACTGTGTTTGGCAATTTATAAATAAAAAATTGAGGCACAGTGAAATTAAATAGCATGCCTAAGGCCATAGAGCTATAAAGCGTTGAAGCTGAGATGACAAGCAACATCTGCCAGTTCACCATGGAAAAGTTAATTCTAACCCTTTGGAATAATGACTCAGATTCTCCGACCCAGTGCGAACCAAGTCACCTTGGAATCAGACATTAGTCACGTAGAAAAGGAGTGTGGTGATTATACTTACTAACTGATCCTAAACAAGAGGGAATGCACTGGTATTGGGAGTCAGGATGCATGGAACATTTCCCAGAGGCTCAGAGACGTTCTGAAAGGAGGTCAGATAAATCAGAAAGCATAGCAGAATTAGCTTTTTTTGTTGTTTATTTATTTGTTTTATATATATATATATTATATATATATATTTTATTTGTTTTATAAATTGTTACAAATTTATAAATTTGTTTTATAAATAAACAAATTGTTTTACATATTTTATATATGTAAAATATATATATATTTTACAATTGATTGTCATTTGAATCGATCACTTGATGAGTTCCTTGGCATGCAAGTGTTGTTGCTATTGCTGTTATGGAGTGGGGTGGGGGTAGAGTAAAAGTTAATATCAAATGAGATTTGGCACTGGTCAAGTCTTATTGGATCTGCAGCTTTGTGTTTGGTGATTGGTTGCCTGTTTACTTTTTGAACCAAGTGCTGTTGGTGTTCTACTTCTAGCCACTAAGTTCTTGTCCTTGTGAGTCATATTTACTATTTTAAACCATAATGACCTTGTAGCTGGTTGTTGGAAAAAGAACAGTGTGTAGAAAAATTTTGCAAGGACTCATTTTATTAAATTTGAAAGCTGGACCTTCATTTGGAGATTGTGTTCTTTTCTCATTTCCTTATGCTAAATTCTAGCTTTTCTAACAGTCCACTTGCTGAATATTACACGCTTTCAGATTCCCAGTAGGCATGTTCCACATGCTTTTTAAATTAAGAAATAGTTTTTCTTTCTACTGAAGCACTTTAATGTCGATGACAGCTATAGTCATGCTTTTTTTCTAAGTGATCATTAAAATAGGCTACTAAATCCTAGTATGTAGGAAGAAAGTATTTATAGCATTTAAAACTCCGTAGTTGGACCATTAGGGTAAAAACTTGTGACCTTAAACACATTAGTTCTGGAAACTTGGGCAATGCACTTAACTTCTCCAAACCTCAACTTTAACATCTGTCAAAAGAGAATGCTAGGACTTACTTCATAAGCTCATTATGAGGATTAAAAATTAATTTAGCATAACACAGGATCATAGGAAGCACTCTTCACTGAAAGCATTGGAATTGTTTTAAGATAAGTCATACTGAAGTCCTTGGGCCCAAATGAGTTAAAAGTTTACCTGCACATTTAAAAATCAGTATGCTGTCTGTTAATACAGAAACAAGTTTTTTCTTGTATTCAGCTTATCAGGACCTCTGTGACAATACAGAATACAAAATTATCGGCATGTTCTGGAATTCATACTCTGTTGTGGTGCTTCTTAATTTAAAAGCAAAACATTAAGACAAAAACATGTTCACTGCATAAATAATTTTTAAAAAACATTTGATGGAGTTGAACAAGTATCTTTGTGGGAACTACACATGTCTCTAAAATGCAAATGTGCACTGGGAATACCCAAGATGGGGGTTTGGATATGCAACAGTACATATGTGTTTTTGACCAGACTCTTGTGTTTTCAAAGTTGCCATGGAAGCCAGCTTAGAAGTGTAGCTTGATTCCAATAAGTTTTAGTTGGCATGCTTATTTCCAGATCTTGCCCCACTTAGCCTGGGCTAATCCACAGACTTAAATCTTTTGTTCTAGGTTATTTCCCCAAACATGAATTTGACTGCATTAAGATTTCAGCATTATGTAAATCAATTCAGAAACTGAATATTGGAAAGGACAGTTCTTTGGTATCTTCTGGGCCAGTGTGTAATAGTATAGGCTAATGAATATGCCTGTGTGCTGATGGTATTAGTTTAAGAGCAGTCCTTATTTGTAAGGGGTAGTACCAGATCATAGACTATCATACCGGAAGGATATTGTTCCCTGTCCTTTTTCTTCCCTCTAAATAAAACTTCATATAAAGCATCCATCTGCTGTCAAGTTGCCTTATCCATCTTCAAAACCAATTCAACCCAGAAAGTTAGGAGTGCTCTCTAGACGGAATAACTTGTCTTCCTGTTTGGTCCCCATTTGTGTGGATATCTTAGGAAGCTGGGTTTCCAGTGCTCTGGGGAAAGTCCTATCTTGCACTCAAGTTTATCACATGGGTAGTGCTTTCCTGCTTCACTCTGTACCAGGGACCCGGGGTTCAATAATGACAGTGTTAACACATATTTTAAAGACCTCAAACTCAGAATCCATTATTATCCAAAAACATAAGAAAAGTTGCCTAATATTACCAGTAATCAAAGAAATGAAATTCCAAACTGTAATTTAGCAAAATTTAAAAAGACTGGTCCTCTCTGGTGCTGATCAGTTTGTTATGAAAGAGACATCCTCATTCTTATGTGTTGCTGATAGGAAATTGCTGCAAAAGTGATCCGAAGTGTGTGACGTTTTATGTGTATTTCTTTTGATCGATGATTCAAGAAGCTTTAGTACCTAAGAACATTTATATTAGAATATTTTTTGGCAGTGTTGTTTGTACTTCCCCTGCCTGGAAAAGTCTTGCCTGAGATAGATGGATGTCTCACTCAGTTCTTGGATTACACACCTTCCCATGACCTCTTATGAAAACCACCAAGCCTACGCCTCCCACCTCCCCATTCACCATTTCTTTCGAGTCCCCTGTTTTTGTTCTCCATAACACTCAGGACTGTGTGACATGTTTTATGTCACCTTTTTACGTGTTTATTATCTGTCTCCCCCATTAGAATGCAAATTCCACGAAACCAAGAATTTTGTTTGTTTTGTTCACCTGTCGAAAGCAAATATCTGCAGTTACAATAAATATATGATAAATGAATGAATATACACATTTTAAAGAATGAGTTACATCTATATGTACTAAGTCAGAAGGAAGAACAGGCTATACTGTTGACAGAAAGCAAGTTTTGCAGAAAAATATATGAGATGACCCAATTTTTATAAAGACATGAAATATGTATATGTATATATAAATATGTATGCATGTGTCCATACTATCTATGTTTCTATCTGTATTTCTAAGAGCACAGCACAAGATACAGAGGATATGTGCCATATTGCAAATTAACATAGATTACTTTGGAGTATTGGAGTTACACAGAAGGGGTAAAGAAGGGATTGTTAATTTTTTTATACCTTCATATTTGCCTTGTGACAACAAGCATAGCATTACTTTTCTAAGAACAATCAAAAAAATTCCCAGTAAAATAAATGCAATCACACATGTGTAAAGTGACTCTGGGCTATTTCTTTAAATGTAATATAGCTTGGGGCACCATGTGGCTCAGTCATTAAGCATCTGCCTTCCACTCAGGTCGTGATCCTGAGGTCCTGGGATTAAGCCCTGCATCGGGCTTCCCGCTTGGCTGGAAGCCTACTTCTCTCTGTCCTACTCCCCCTGCTTGTGTTCCCTCTCTCATTATCTCTCTCTGTCAAATAAATAAATAAAATATTTTTAAGAAATGTAATATAGCTAATTATATTATTTTACTCTTGCACAGTTGGGCTTTTTTGCATCTTCGGATACCAATGTCTGCAGGCTTATAGGAGATAGGTAGTTAGCTTCATTGTGGTTTACCAGAGTCTCAGGTTCACATGAAACAGGTGATTGTTTGCCAAGGCTTAGCCGAGAGGACGCCTCTACCTGGAGCCTTAGTCTTAATTGTCTGAGGCTTTGATGGAAGAGGACAATGGTCACATATTGGAGTTTTTGTACTTCTCATAAATAGTGGCACACCTAAAGCAAGATAGGGATAGTGATCAGCCTGGAGTGTAGGTGCTTGGAGGGGGGTATATTCCAGACAATTAAAAATCAGTAATAAATTTCACTAAGAGTCCACCTGTTTTTTATTATCACCTTGTGCCTGTAGTTCTCAATAATGCCTTTGTTACAGTCTCAAAAAAAAAAATGCTTGGCCTAATTTCTAAATAGTCGCTGAGGTTATTGGTGAACCAGAATGGACTATACTGTCTTTGGTATGCCACTATTCAGATATAGCTGATTTTAATAATGAAAGAAAATATCTTAGTTTGATTAGACACCTATCATATATTTAATGCAGTGCTAGGAATAGAAATAGAAAGATGAATAAGACATAGCTCCCACACTCAAGGAGCTCTTAGTCTAGAGAGGAAGCAGGCACAGATGTAACTGGATAAAATATGGGGCATGTATTTTAATGAAGAAATCTCTGAAGTGCTTGGAGGAGGATATAGAAGAGGAAGTGATTAATTCAGCCTAGGGAATTCATTCAATACTTGCTCACAAATGTTTATTGAATGAGTTGTCTACACTGGGCCAGACACAGTGAATGAGAAATCAGAGCTTATTTCCAGGTAGGCTAGTACAGGTCACAACATCAGTAAACCAAGTAGAGAGAAAACAGTATTTGGGGATGCTCTAACAGAGAGGGCCCGGGAAGGGTCATCAGAGGCAGCCTCCTGAATAGGTTGCATTTTGTTTGAGGCTAAATGATGACGTGGAGAGAACAATGAAAACTCAGGAGGAATGGGTATTATAGAGCCCAGAGTTGGCGTAGGCCAGACCACATAGAAGAGAGGCTTGCAAACCTGGCTGGACTAAGAATCACCAGGCCAGTGGCACATCCTACATAATTGGTGTTGGTCTGGGGTCCAGGCTTTGCTCTGCAAAAGCTTTACAGAACATTCTTATATGCAGATGGGACTGAGATGCTACTGCGTGGGATGGGAGAAGTACAATGAAGACCACAGCAGGGTTTTAAGAAGAGGAGTTACCATGATCTAATTTACATTTTTAAAATGTTATTGCTACGTACAAGAGTGATCACAGAGAGGGCACGTGTTAAAGCAGTAGAAAAAATTAGAAGGTTTTTACTGTCATCCAGTGGGGAGATGGCAGCAGCTTAGACTAGTTGGAAGCAGTGGAAAGAAATGTAATCAGAGGTTTTTCATGGCTTTCTGCTGGGCTGTGAAGAAAAAAGTAAGATTTTTACTTTCAATGGAAGAATGGGAACAAGACCTGGAAAAAGAATGAGAAGTGATATGGATTGGTATAGAAAGAAGTGATAGAATTTTGGGTGACACAGGTATGAACAGATCCAAAGAATAACATAGTGGAGATGCTAAGCAGGTAAACCTCTTAATTAAGACAGAAGTTAAGGCATTGCCTTAGGTAAATTACTAAGCAGCAATGGTAATCTTTGATTCCTCCTTTGGGTAGTCTCTGTTTCCCTTTCTCTTTCTCCATGTTAGGAGGTTTCCCACCCTGGGGTACTGTTATCTTGCGGAGGCTTGGGGTTTGTTGAGATTTTTTTCTCTAACTATTGTAGTCATTTTAACAATTGCCCTTGTTTTCTACCTAATATACCTCTGCAGCAGTGATCAAACACAGACTGAGTCATGGAGATTTCCAAATGGACTTTCACCCAAGCTTCAATATGTTGGTGTTCCATAGAAGCTATTTCCTGTAAGAGACTCTTGAGTAGCAACTGACAGTGAGATTCTTAATTCCCAGGTCAAAAGTCGCGTGAAATCTGTCTTGCGCTTTCCTGCACTGGGACTTGGTCATGCAGACAGTGCTGTGTTCACATCAAATGGTGATGCCATGTGTTAAGTAATCCCTCTTTTATTTTCTCTCATCAATGGGACAATGGTGGGACTTTATGATTGAAACCATGAAAACAGCTAGTACTCTGTAAGGCTGAAATGATCTAATTTAAGGTTCCTAAACTTAAAATACATACTTCCCAAGATAAGTAATAGCTGACATGTCTTTTTTTCTCCTTGCTTAGGAACCCATTGTCCTCATGCTAACATCTTTCTTCTCAGAGAATGGTCTATCTGTGCTTCTCCATATAGGGGAGGATTAAATTATTGACCAAGAACACAGGTTATCAAGTCAGATGTGCCTCCAGTCAGGCTTTTACCACTTACTAAGTATGGTTCTGTTTTGAGTTATTTAGCCAGTCTGAGACTTGATGTCCTCATCTGAACCTTGCCACTTAATAAGTTAACTTGACCAAGAGCATCAGCATCACCTCGGAGACATTTCTAACGAAATGTGGAATCTCAAGCCCTATCCCACACCTACAGAATTAGAATCTGTAGGATTTTTAACAAGATCCCCTGGTGATCATATAAATATTAGGGTTAAGAAACAATAATCTAAGAAAACCTGTGTTGTGTTTAACTTTACCCACGGGTAAAAATGTTTATTGCTGGAGAATGCCAGCAGAGGAGAATTTGTTAGTTGCAGTTTTCAGTGTAGAATGGGTTTTTAAGAAGCTTATTTGTAAAAGATAGAAATAATGGAGGGAAAAGGACAAATCATTTTATATTTTGGAAGGCAGACAGGCCTTTAGTTACCCCATCCAATTAAAAAAACCAAGTGGTTGTGCTCACTTTGGCAGCACATATACAAAAAAATCAAGTGACCGCTCAATTTGTCTATACCCTGAGTTAGTCCTGGAAGATATGGAGAAGACCAAATTACATAATAAAGCCTCAAATCACGTTTTTTTTAAGGCTTCTTACTTAACTTAGAATTGCCACTACCCACTTTGTCTTGGAATACTCGCTATTCTTGGTAGAACTCATAGGAAAAGCAGTTTATAACCAGCATGGAATCTGTACGCAAATAGAACAAGCTTAGACGTTTCACAAACTGCCAATTTTTATATTGGCTTCCTAGCTGTCTCTATTTTTACTTAGGAGAAAAGACAAGAAAGACAGAATACCGAAGTTTCTAGTTACCTGAGTCCCATCCACACTTGTGTCATAATTATCTTCTGCTTTCTTCTTCTTAGAGGTATTCTATTCATCTCTCAACTGCTGCTATTTCATTTTTAGTGTGAACTAGAGAAAAATGTTTTTCTATTTTTCTATTCAACCACCATGGTTCATCTTTCTTTTTTTTTTTTTTTTTTTTTTTTACGTTAACACCACCTTTTTCACTCTTTTCTTGATCCTTGTTACCGTCACTGCCCAGAAAGTAACCTGTGAATGCTTTGGTACAAATAAATTTTGGATGTAACTCTCTGTAGTGATGATTCATGGATGATCTTCAGTCACTTTGTGTTATATTGTATTCCCTATCAGTAAGTGTGGACAGTAAGAGTTCTTTTTTGTGTGTTAGGAAAGAATTAATTACTATAAAGACTCGGATTCTCTTTATTAGCTGCCAGTAATAATCAGTACAACAAGATAGTAGACTCTGATTCAGATCCATTTTCCAATTTCCATTTTCAACTATTTAATCATACTGTGTGAAGAGTTTGCATGAGAAGAGGAAGAATGAAAGTCAAAAGTATGTAATTCAGGATAGTCCATGTTATTCTAAGGCAACATGCAACTCCCAAATCACAGTAGCTTAACACAAAATGTCACGAGAATTCTAAATTGCTGTGAGTTGATAATGGCACCCATCTCATTATAGATACTCAGGGATGAGATGAAGGGCTCCATTTAGACACATGCTTTCTCCATAACCATGGAATAACAGGGATGAAGAGAATCGAATGAGGCTCTCAAACTTTTTTCTCAGAAGTGGCATTGGCCAAAACATGTCACACAACGATCCTCAAACGGGTTGGGGAAATACAAACCTGTTGTGTCCAGGAGGAGGAAAGCCAGCACTACTTGGTCACCAGTATTAATGACTCTCCAAGATTGTCACACCCATAGATCTTATAGCTTTGAGCTTTCCTGCTATACAAAAACACACTAGTTTTGTAACCTTAGTAAGCTTTGATTTTCTCAACAGTAAAATAGATATAAAGCAACTGTTCTACTTACCTCAGGGCTTATTCTGAGGACCAAATTCCCTAATGTGTAAATGCGCTCTGAATGTGTGAAGGATTCTTACCAGCAAAATGTTTAGTTCTTGAAACATGACCTTATTTCCATCTGTGTTCTATTGTGTTGACTAAGCAATGGATGATTTGCTATTATTAAATCTGAGTGCTCTTATATAAAATCCTAATATGAATTAATTAAAATATCAAGATTGTTTATATATGATCAAAGGGCAGGCATAAAATCTGAAAATGCAGTTAGTTTTGTTCTCTGTTATTGATGTGGAGAATGTGGAACATTAAGCTATCTCTTAGAAAGTCAACTCCCATCACCACTGTTGCCATCTCTAAGAGGCTACATACTACAATAGATTTGTTCTGAAAATCATTAGTTTAGAGGGAAACTTACAGGAACACAAAGTCCCCAGGATCATGATTGCTATTGTCTTAAGAAGTCTCTGGGCAATAGAAGGGATTTGAAAGTGTGTATGAAAAACTGAAAAAGAAAAAGAAGAGGAATTGGACAGATGGCTGGCCAAAGATTGGAACTTTGGGGGAAGAGTAAGTGTATTTACCAGAAATTTCCCCCTCTCTCTCTCTCTCTCTCTCTCTCTCTCTCTCTCTTTCTAAGCCTATCTTTTGAATCTTCCATTTCTTTTCCATGAATTTTACAGAATAACTATAACACTAATGTGTGGAAGTGAGGCTTATAATGAATTTTTTTTTTTTTTTGAGAGGATGGTTCACAAAGCACTGAGTATGTTTTTAAGGTGGAAACAGGGTGAGAACTCAGGCTGATTTGTGAGAAATCCACTCCAATGAGTGACACCAAGAATGATAAAAAATGAAAGGAGTAGTCTTTTGGGCAGACTCAAAACCAACTAGCTGAGCAGTGATTTGGGCTTCCTAAAGAATTCTGTAGGTTAAGCATGTGTAGGTCCCTCTTTTTTTTTTTTTTTTTTGATTATATAAATAAGATCTTTGATGATTCACTCCTCCAGAGAGTAAACTAAGCCATTTAGCTTCCTAGAGCCATTGTGCAAAAGGCCATAGAACCCAGTATGTACCAGAATGTAAGAAAGAACATCAGGTTCAAGATGGAAAGTAAATACAAAACAGATCTAAATCAGAGGCTTTGGAGGAGAGAACAAGGAATAAATGCAGACAAAGAGTTGTTAAGTCACCAAGCACACTGGAACAGATGACATGGAGCTGATCTAAGTTTATTCTAGAAACAGGACTCAATGTATCTGCATTGGCCAGCTCAGTCTTCCTAAAGTTGCTGGAATAGAACAGACACTAGATATATATTGGTCTTTTGGATTTCACTCATCATTAACTTTTCAACAGGTTTTTAATTCACAAAACATCTGGGTTTGTGTAATTGCTTACTTAATAGTGCCCATTTCATGGTTGGATGGTGACCAGGACAGAGATAAACCAGGGAAACAGAATACTCTTCAAGCTATCTCAAGTACTGAAGTAGAAAATCATAGTCTACCAAAAATCTTCAGTAACATGGCAGTCTCATGGCTTTAGGTCTCAGCACTACTACTTCTTAAGTATGTGACCCAAGTTAAGTCATTTAATTTCTCTGCACAGCAATTTCTCCATATATGATCAGATAATCAACTTACTACCTTCATCACATAGTTGTTGGATAGTATACCAACAAATCATGTAAGTTCTTTTTAAAATGTGTAAGCTGTTAATAAAATAACATGCACAAAATATTATATAAATGAGATACTCTCCTACATCCACATCTTTGTATGGGTGTTTCCTTTGCATAGGCTTTACCTCAACATGGTTACATATGCCAATTCCTAATAGCTCTTCATGTCTAAACTCCAGTGGTCTTCTGTGACTATTCCTTCTTTTTCAGTTAGATAAGGTGCCCCTCCTCAATCCATGATAGCACAAATCATCATCTGTTATCGTTTCCTGATGTGATTTTTATGATGGCAAATTAGTCTTAATTTACTAATAACTCTAAAAATGTCTTTTGATTATGAATTATTTTTGCAAAGATGTTTGATGACTGTTACTGTTTAAGAAGTCAATGTGAAGAAAAAGATGAATGTAGGCTGATTATTGCTTTTTTTGACACTAGTTTATGTCTTCTTAACATCAACCAAATGCTTACCTACTCAATAGAGGCCAAGCTAGACCCTGCTCCTTTAGGCCAATCATAAATGTAAAAAGGAAACATGGACATCTAAATTGTGGAGCTGTATTTGTTTATAAATTTGTCATCTAGACGTCCTAGACTCTGCTTATATCTAATATTTTAAAATATCATCATCAAAGTGAACACATATTTAATTCTTTGTAGAGCTTTTCCTAACTCAGTGAATATGTCTTTGGTCATCTACGGGTCTAAAGACCCCAATTTCAGAAAAGAAAAAAATCCCAGAGATTGGGTACAGTAGAGAGTTCAAGTAATGAAAACAGAAACCTAAATAAGTCACCTACAGCATAATATTGTCACAAAAATCAGAACTAACACTGTGAAGAGATGATAGTTGCCAGATTATTTGCAGAAAAAAACTTCAAAATATACTGGCTATAAAGAGATTTATTCTCAAATACAACTAGATGCCAACCAGACAATCAAGACAGATGTAATTAACACAAACTGAAGAAGACAAACAGAAAGAAAAGTAAATTTTTTTAGTAAAGGATTATTGCTTGAAATTTCTTTACTGCTAGGCAACATTGGACACTGATTTGATTTTTATTGCAGTGCAATGATAACGAAGTCACATATCATTAGCTTCCACAGAGGACAATGAAAGGAAAACCTCTCTCTTTGAGATGCTGTTGTTTAAACATTTAGCCTGGGTCAAGAGATTCCTTAGCCTGATGACTGGCTTTCTTAAAGCATCCAGGGTGGTCTCTGCACCTGGAGGAGGATAGGAGAAGGAATGTGACTTCCCTAACAATAGAACACTTAGAGTTTCAGTAAATTCAAGAACTGGATTCTGAGACGACAGTGATTCTCCCTGAGAGAGATGTTTGGGGTACACCCAAGCATGGGCATGTTTGCTGAATCCCTCTCATCCTTTTCTTTTTTACACTTCTGTTTGCTTAATTATTTTTTAATATAGCCCACATGCAGGACTTTGTAATTAAAGCAAAAACATCTAAAATCCCTTAACATCCTTCTTCTATTTTCTTCTGGAATGGTTGTCGTCATTAAAATGAAAGAAATGACCTTGTTTTATACCTTGTGGAGCAAGAAGTCATCTTGCCTGCAAAGGACTATATTTCCATAACTTAAAAATCAGTTACTGCTTGACCATTGAGGCAGATTACTTTGAATACTTTTCCCAAGAGGACTTCTTATTAAAATGACTCTGTGTCAAGAGCTAATGTAGAAACTCATTTCAGTCCTTAATTACTTCATGGGTAGAAATTGCTTCCTAAGCTTTACTTGGAACTGTTTCTTTTTCTCCTTAACTTAATTTCCTTTCATCCACCAGGTTCAAATGCCTATGGTAAATACAAAGAAGAAAAAGACTCTTTCATACAAATTCTTTAACAAAAATTGTATTTCTCAATTCGATCTGTTATTAACTACATTATCCTCTCTTTGTAAGACATGCAACTCATTTCAAAACTGCAGACCTCTTTTTTTTCTGGATCCTGAACCTTGTTGGGCCCATTTTAATATAAGGGCTGTTAATGTCTCAGCCTTCAGTAATGCAATGAGCAATACAGTGAGATAGAAATGTATTTAGGCAGACCTGAGCCTATCAAATCTGATCATCCTAAATAGCTTGACACTACAGCTCATCTTTTCCAGTTCTTACCCCAGAGAAATTTATGTTGAATTGGAAGCTAAGTTTTGCTCCCTGCCATTAAGAAAAGTTAGGTGGAGCTCAGAGAACGTAACCTAACTTGGCAAGGTTTCCAAGTCTGCCAGTTGGTTCCCTTTTTGTGGGGAAGTAGATACTGCCTTTCAGGATAGCCTTGTGTATGGATTCTCAATTCAAGCATATGTCCACACCTTTTCTTGGCCTTTATTTTTAACATAGCTCCAACAAGATGAAAGACGTCTTCATTCCAACGATTGATTTTTAGAGAGAAAGGAAAGAATAACTTATTTAGAGAGAAGGAAAGAACCAGGCAACTAAAGGAGTTGGGAATTTCTTGCAGAATCTTTCCTGTTGATGAGTAGTATTCTTTTCATCAAATGCCTTATAGATACTAATGTTAATTGAGATGAATGGAAGTTTATGTAAAAACTTTATTTTTCTTTTTTTTAAAGATTTTATTTATTTATTTGACAGAGAGAGAGATCACAAGTAGGCAGAGAGGCAGGCAGAGAGAGAGGAGGAAACAGGCTCCCTGCTGAACAGAAAGCCCAATGTGGCCTCCATCCCAGGACCTGAGATCATGACCTGAGCTGAAGGCAGAGGCTTTAACCCACTGAACCACCCAGGCTCCCTAAAAACTATATTAAATCCAAAATAATATATGCAAATCAGGAAGTCCACCACTCAATCTGAATATATATTTAGGTACAAAACACTGTCCTTTGTAACTGGTATATTGATGATAATTGAATTATAAATATTATCTTTCCAATACATTTCTTGCCTTTGAAGCTCATTAAATTCATTTCCTTAGCTTGATATGTAATATTGCTATGAATTCCTTAATTATAAAAGGTGTGATTTTATAAGTTAAACAACAAATTCCTTGGGAAAATATATGTGGCTAATACGTATTTGAAAAAAAATATTTGATTCAGATATGAAAATTAAGTCAACAGTAGACATTCTCCACTGAGTTGACTCACCTGATTATAACTCTCTCCATTCCTATTTTAAGACACAATGATTAATTAATAGGAAGAAAAACTGAACATTATGGAAAATGGCAATGTGCTTCTGCTTTTATGGTTGAACCCCATGCTCTCTATGACTCAGTTTTGTTTTCAAACCACAGCAATACTTGTCATTACGACCATGATTTAATTATGTACATTAATTACATACAACTAAAGAAGAACATGTGACTTCTGTGAGAGCCAAGTTGAGTGCTTTAGAAAGTCTCATTTAAGAAAAAATTCACTAAAAATGAGAAAAAAATGGTTTTGATAAGGGTGAGATAACTGTAAGAGAAAAGGAAGCAGTAAGCATCTGGAAGCCTGTGCTTTCAGGGTACTTTAGATTGTCTCTGCACTTAATGGAGTAGAAAATGGTTTATCGGAGTGGTTTGTGCAAGTAAATCCAATCATATAACTGAAAAAGGAAAAAAAAGTTTCTGATCTTCGTAGAAGTCAAAATCATGCTATCTAGTACCCCCTGATAGCGTACTTCAGCAATTTATGGTTAACCTGTGTGAAGCAGTACTTTGCTGTTTGATGTCTACTAATTCTCAGTATGTCTTATTAACTGCTCCATCTTTGAGGTTAGTTTTTAATTTGCAGGGTTGATAATGCGTGTGACTGATAGTGTTGTGTGCAGCAACGACTCACCACACCACTTCCCTGCTATAGAAGATTGCATTTCTCCTCCCCGCTGACATTGGACTTGCCCATGTGACTTATTTTAGCCATTGGAAAGTTTGACAGAAGTGGCAGTGCATCAATTCTTAGCTAAGGCTTTATGAAGCTTGGCTAATTTCTGGGAGCCATCCTAAGCCTCTGATATCCACGGCAAGAGGATCATACCCTAGGATTAAGCTTCTCCTTCAGCCTGAATCTTAAAGTGAGAGACACAAGGAGGAAACCTGAGTCTGACCAGCAGCCTGGACTCAGGTGATGTGTCTAGCTAAGGTGGTCTAAGTGGAGGCTGAATTACAGCTAACCCACGGGGCTGTGATTAGGGGGAGTTACAATATATTGTTGAAGCCACTGTGTGTGTTGTTTCACTTTATTATTGCAGCAAAACACAGATTCATCTAGCTTTTAACTGATTTTAAGACTGGCCTTACACTTTTACATAGACATTACTTTAAAAAAATATTTTATTTATTGATTTTAGAGAGAGTGTGTGTGTGTGTGCACAAGTTGGGGGAGGGAGAAGGACCAACAGACTTGGTGCTGAGTGCAGATTCCTAGGCAGAGCTCAGTCTCACAAGCCTGAGATCATGATCTGAGCTGAAATCAAGAGCCAGACTCTTAACCAACTAAGTCACCTAGGTGTCATGACATGACATTACTACTACTACTACTTCTTCTTCTTTTAAGATTTTATTTATTTATTTGACAGAAACACAGCTAGAGAGGGAGCACAAGCAACGGGAATGAGAGAGGGAGAAGCAGGCTTCCCACGGAGCAGGGAGCCTGATGCGGGGCTCGATCCCTAGACTCCGGGATCATGCCCTGAGCTGAAGGCAGATGCTTAACGACTGAGCCATTCAGGAGCCCCAAACATAAAGGTCTAAGAGACTCATGTATTATGTTTGTGATTCCTTGTTTTATATCAATTTTTAAAGTTAACCTACAACTACTAGTCACCGTAGCATTTTATGAGAATATTAGTGTCTTAAAAATGCACAGAGCACAGACCTGGCATTAGAGTGTGAGGAAAGGGGCAACCTTCATCTACTCTAATAGTTGAAGTATGCACTTTTTGGAAGTGGTAAGCAAAGTGCCTCTGGTCATGCCATAAGTTATGTGGAAGGAGCATTCTGTCCTCACTTGTATGCTATATCGGAATATGGCTTGGCCCATATTTGGCTTTCAGTAAATATTTAACAAATGAAACAATGTATATGCATGCCTAAGTGCTGGTGTGGATACAACCCTCTGAGATTGTCTTTTGTTGTTGTTGTTTCTTTGTTTTAAGATTTTATGTATTCATTTGGCAGAGAGAGAGAGTATGTACAAAGTAGGGGGAGCTGCAGGCAGGGGGAGAAGCAGGCTCACTGCTGAGCAGGGAGCCGGATGTGGGACTTGATCCCAGGACCCTGGGATCATGACCTAAGCCAAAGGCAAATGCTTAACCAACTGAGCTACCCAGGCACCCCATCTGAGACTGGTTTTAATGACTTTTTCTCCCTCTCTCTTGCTTGCTTTCTCATGGCAGTGTAATTACACCTGTAATACACCAAAAGCAAGAAAGGTGTCAGGAATAATGAAAAAGAGAGAGCTGAATGACTCACTGATTGATTAGTCTTTTTATAGACTATTGATCAGATATCTAAGGGTATGTGTAAACATTGGAAAATGTGTGTACAGTTTGTCCCAATACAAACAGAATATTTCTGAAGATGTCTCTTCTTTAATGTGTCTGGACTCTTTTGCTACTGTCAGTTGAGTTGTAGGCTTATAAGGATATTCATTATAGATTTGATTATAGTAGTGAATAACTATAAGTAACATAAAATGTCTGACTATAGGGAATTGGTTAAATCTATCGTGGGATATATGTGCAGTGAAATACAGTATGTCTTGTATTTAGTAGGAATTCAATAAATATTGTTGACTTCTAACTGCAGCCATTAAAACAAGGATGTTAATGTTTATTGACAATGAAAGAAGTTCATAATATATTTAGTAAGACTAACAGGTTACCAAGCAGCATGTACTATATAGTTCTATTTCTGTGAGAGGAAAACACTGTATCTATCATCTATCTATCTATCTATCTATCTATCTATCTATCTATCATCTATCTTTATCTGTATACATAGAAACATTAAGAGATTCTTAGCTGAATGTTAGAAGCTATTACCTCAGGGGGTGGAAATCTGTGTTACTTTCCGTTTTCAACTTATTATCACTGCATTCTTATTTATTTTACAGCAGACATATTTTATGATTATAAAAACAAAGACAATATAATTTGGGGGAAAAACAGTTAAGTATGTAAAGTATTTAGGAATGGGCCATGTGTGAAATTAACTCAGCTCTTAGTAAAAAGTAAAAGTAAGAAAGGTTCCACATTCTGTATCCACATTCTGTATCAAATTCTACCTTCACACTTAATAACAGCAGATCATTTGTTCTGTAGAACATGGCAAAGAGGGTACTTTGGGACATTTTTCCTTAGACCACTAACCAGAAAATAAATACCAGAAAGAGACAGGTGAAGCTCTTTTTAAAACTAAATTGCAGGGTGCCTAGGTGGCTCAATGGTTGTGTCCAACTCTTGGTTTCAGCTCAGGTCATGATCTCAGGATTGTGGGATCAAGCCCTGTTTTGGGCTCTGGGTTCAGCAGGGAGTTTGCTTCTCCCCACACACACCTCCCACTCACACACACACACACACACACACACACACACACACACACTCTCTCTCTCTCTCTCTCTCTCAGATAAATAAATCATTAAAAAACAAAACAAAAGCAAAAACTTTAGTGGAAAAAACAACCATAACAACAAACCAGAAAACTAAATTCTTCACATCCTTTCCCTGGAAATCTTGGAGAATATACACCATGTCTGGTGTATGGGACATACTTACCATAGAAGGTTATTTGTTGCTCATCTGAAGTTCAAATTTAACTGGGCACCCTATATTTTTATTTGCTAAATCTGGCAGTCCTATTAATAAGCCATATGTTTGGCCTAACTCATTTAATAGAAAAGAGCCAGATCTGCCTGCAGAGTGGTTATGTGAGAGGTAGTATATCCCTCTTTTACTTCTCTTCTCAGCTCTTAGCCTCTACCCCAGCCCTGACTCAGCCTCAGCTCATCCAGTCTTTTTCCCTTTTCTTTCCCTTGTTTTTTTAAATCAGAGAGCGAGGGAGCACAAGCAGGGGGAGCAGCAGGCAGAGGCAGAAGGAGCCTGGTCTAGGGCTCAGTCTCATGACCCTGGGAGCATGACCTGAGCCGAAGGCAGAGGCTTAACCGACGGAGCCACCCAGGCGCCCCTGAGTTCATCCAATCTTAGCACTGCCAGCTTGCAGTGGCTATGTTTTCCTATACTGCAGAGATAAGACCCAGCAGAGCTATTCTTATTCTGTACCCAATAAAAGGAGAATAAAGATTTGTATTTTTCTAGGTAGAACAAATAAATTTCCCTATTTTCTTCTTTTTCTTTCTGTTGCTCCTCCCCCACCCAAGAAGGCACTAACATTATGGTTCTCATAATCCCCATTATTATTACATAGTATGAAGTGGTATTTATTATAGCATGTACATTACCTACTGCCACTACAGTACTACATAACCAAGCATCCCAAAATGTAATGGCTTAAAACAATAAGGTGTACTTAGTTCACAGGTTTACAGGCTGTTGATTAAGGCTGAAATTGCCTGGGTGATTCTTTCGGTCCCAGTTGGGATCAGGCCCATGTCTGGCATTCACTGACTGTTGGCTGGGATGATAGGAATCACTAGGCTGTGCGTTTCTCATGTTCCAGCAGGCCATCCTGGGCATGTTCTCATGACAGTGATAAAGGTGCGACAGTACAAGTGGAAATATGGGAGCACTCTTTAAAAAAATCTCTGTTTTTGTGTCATCTGTTAACATCTCTTTATCAGTACTAGTGACATAGCCAACTAAAATCAATGGACAGGGAGAAAGTGCAAAGTCACATGACAAAGGTTATGGGTACAGGAAAGATAGAAGGCATCTCTAATGGAATCAATATACCACACCTCATTCATGTGATAATTACGACTGATGACTAGCCCTCAACAAAATACGTGAACCCATGTCTCTTTGGCACAATATTAAATCAGTCAGACCTCTTTACTGATGCTGAAAGAACTGGTTGGCTCTCCATGAGATTCTTGGAACTGTTCATATTCTAGGCACAACATATTTTTTTAGGCATCCTGGAGGCAGCTCTGAAAAGGGAAGGCCAGTGCCTCCCTAGGGAGGGCCTACCAATAGTTCTGCTTGAAAATGAATGCAGTTTGCATTTTAATACTCACAAATTGATTTTCAGTCCTGACCAGGCAACTGTGGTGTTGTTTCTTACTGAGACCATCAAAATTATAAATCTATTTAACCTTTTTTCCCCTAGACTTCTATTAAATACACAATATGCACTGCATAGATAATGTAACACAGAATGAAATGGAAAATAAGGTTTTCAGCCATTCCTAATCTAATTGTAGCAACTTGCTGATAACTAATGAAAAGACCAGGAGGTAATCATTTCCTCTTTTGAGTGAAGAAGAGTTTTGCAGCTTGACTGCAACTGTCTGTAAACTGCAAGCTCCATTTCCTGAAACTAACATGAAAACAGTGTATTTGACTCTTTTGGAATCCCATGCAAAATTGTTTGGAGAATACTGCAGAAATTTATATGCATTTTCACCTTCTTATAATCATTATGTTCCATCATACTTTATAATAAAAAAATATCCTGGATTTTATAAAATTAAGGCAGAATAAAATTGAATTATAAAAGATTTTCCCTGATGTTACTGGCAATTAACATTTAAATGAAGATTTAAATTATCCATAGCACAAAATTGAGGAAAACAATTACATTTAATTAAATGTATTACTCACAATGATTAAAATAGAAACTTAAAAAGGATTGGCTACGAATTTCATTCTTACAGATCAAAAGGCAATTTTAATATTTAATTATTTTTCTGTATATATATATATATTCTATGACATGTACTCACATAACTGGAATCACAAAGAGGGTTTACCTTATTTTCTAGACTTACAAGCATAGTCTTCAAGGAATATATTAGTAAACATATGTTATTGAAAATGCACATTTTTTAGCATTTTTTTCTTCAATACTGTGAATTGCTTCTGTACACCAACTAACCATATAGAATAATCAGAAGAGGTTTTTTTTTTTTTTTAATTTTCTCCCAATTTAGGCACATAAATTGTACTCTAAATAGCTCTAGTAAAGAAAGCCAGTTGTTACAGAGTAAAAAGAATGTTGAACTCAGTATCATGTATTCTGGCTTTGACTCTCTAGCAGTTATTAGCTATATGACCTTGGGCCAAACTTATCAGAATTTTATGTTTATCTGCTGAGTTTCATGAAATAATTGAGATAAACCAATAGCATGCTGCAAGAACTCAATAACTTTCTACTGAACAGCTGAAAGAGGAAGTACAAAGACAAAAATAAGAGGATCCTACTGACGTTTTGCTTTGGAAACACCCTCTTGTTTTTCACTGTCTATAGATGTCTTCTAGATTCAGGCGTAAAGACGGTTGATAATCTCTCTGTTGTTCAATAATATGGATAAGCAACAAATATTATGGTGGTTAAGTGTTAAAATGTTTTTGTGAAACCATGTCTCTAAACATAAGAAGACTGTTCCATCAGTGCTATTTCTAAAATGCAGATGAACAATTTAAAAAAATCTTCTATGAATACTCTGAGGTATTATAATCATTGTTATTGATTGGTGTTTGTAAATTTTTAGGGGTTGTGGACACTTTGAGGATCTGATCACAATCATATGTTGGCTTTCCCTAAATTTCCAGCAATTTATTGGGTTAGACCTTAGGAATAATATGGATTTTCACTTTCATTTATGCTACATGGGGTTGAAAACCAACAAAAAAATCATTCAAAAGAATAATATTAAAGGTTCATATTTATATAAAGTGGGAGAACAAAATGTGTTCTTTTAAATCAGGAAGAATTTTATCGAAGTAATGAAACCAAGACAAAAATAGGTGTAATGTCAAATAAAAGTTAAATTGGACAGTGCATAGTTGCCCAAACAGGACTAAATGGTCCATACAAAGAAAAACAACAACAAAACCCCACTTCCTTTGCCTCTTTCTATGGTAGATACTGTGAGATGCTTGACATCTAGCCCTCTGTTCTTCCTTGCTGGCAGAGTCCATCTAGCATTATAGAGGTTAACATACTGGTACTTATTTTCCTAATCTTTCTTGCAGCTGGGACACAGGCAAGTGATACAGTGCTGGCCTGTGAGGCAGAAAAGCAGTTTATTGCAGACTTCCAGGAAAGATTTATTTCTCCTTGAATAGAGTGTGTTTATGGAAAAGAAACCAGTGCCCTTTCATCCTCAGTTTTGAATGTTGTCCTTTGAAGATGTTATTGTTCTTCTGGAGCCATTTGTGATCATGAGTTCCAGGTAGAAGAAATGACATGGAGTCCTGATGGACCAGTATTGCTGAGCCACATAACCAACCCTGATCTGCCTATCTGTAGACTCCTAATTATTAGTATGAGAAAAATTAATCCATTCTGTTTATATGCCTACTCTTTGAGGGGGTGGGGGAGGAGAAAAGAGGAAGGAGAGTGAGAAGGAACACTACAAAACCACAGATAATAAAAGCTAAGAGTAGCAAGTCAGGGCAGATGAAATATGCTGAGATCTGAATGAATTCTGAAGTCTTGATTTTTATGTGTCCCTCCAGTACATGTTTGTGTGGCTGTGCTGAGATTCTTTAAAAGCCTTATAGAGAAGGGGATGACAGTACTGACAATAATTTGGCCAAAAAACAAAACTAAACAAAACAACCTACACAGAACAAAAACCAAAATACCCAGGCATGCATTGCCTCCTACCTAAAAAAAAATAAGGACAGCCTATATTTTCTTTTCCATTTCATACATCATTTAGAACTTACTGCAGTGATTCCACAAAGTTAGGAGGCCTTAAAAAGTTAATGAGAAATATACAAGAAAAAAAAAACTGTTGGGTGTTATATTGGAATACGCTATAATGTCCAGGACTTGTTACACTGGGAAGCAGAAGTTATTTAAATGGCTTTCATTTTTATTGCACTAGAATTATGGGGAGCACCCTAAACTTCCTAAGTTAATAAATAAAAAATATTGTGACCTGTACTTGGTTTGCAAATAACATCATTTCAGCACTGGAATTTTCAAAGCATATTCTGTAGTTTAGACCTCAGACACTTTATATTCATTGTTGCAAATTCATAATGCTGATGAAATTAAACCCTGGTATAGGTTTTGGTCTTCTGGTGCCACGGATCATTTGATCACAAAGGACTGGGTAATCAGTTTTATCCTTAATCATGACTTCTTTGGGTAGGTTTCTTACAAAGTGAGTTTAATTGTATATTCCGGTTTAACTTCATGCGAAGATATTTTTATTTCCAACTGATTAAAAAATCCCTGGAAGGTAGAAACTTTATATTTTTCAGTTTCCTGCAGAACAGAATTACTTAATGTATGTCACATGGAAAAACCACTTTCTTGGGATATCAATAGGCATAAAATTAAAAAGAAAAGTTCTCAAAGTAAGAAGACCTTGGCTTAAAAAAAGAAAAGTCCTTACTGAATAACACTTATGAATATTTCAAATGCTGATATACTCTATATCCCGATGCTGGAGACATGTCTGTAGGAATCTGCAGGCATATTTGAACATAAAGTATATTCAGGGGTAAGATACCTCCTAAGAGAAAACATGCATTGAAAAATGTGATTCTACATTATGCAGTCTAGTATTACAAACATGGCATTATGTCACACCCAGACATAAAGATTCCTTTTTTGGTTGTAACAAATTTCTTTCATGCCAGATAATGACTATTTGTTTTTTCCAAAGTAGGAAGAAAAATTTTAGCATTATAGTTAAATAAGTACCCTTTATGTAAAACATAATCTTGATTTAAGTGTTTAGGGACATTTAAATTTGTGGATTTATCTTAAAGAAATGAATTTGTTGACAGGAGCTGCATCTGCATTTAATCATGCATTATTTAAAATGTATTAGCATGTTTATTTGCAAAGATCTGTAGGAGACAGCCTGTAAATAATGGGGCATCTACTTCCAGTGTGGTACCTGGTTTATATCATCCAACCTTCTTCTGAGCAAGGTTGGGAGGCTGAATAACTGAATAGAACTTTTGGCAATCTCATAGTGTTTAAATTGGAGTTAAGGACCTGCCAAGGAGGATGGACAGTAAGAGATGCCAAAGAGAGTTGGGACCTCTAAAGAACTATACCTATGAGTAATGACAATCCAGATTTGGCCAGCCCTTAAAGACTGAAACTCAGGTTTGAATCATTTCAGTCCCTAAGTGAACCCCTGTGACCTGCCTCTTGCCTGTCATTACCTATCGAATATCCAGGTTAGACCAGCTCTCAAAGACTGAAACTCAGCTTTGAATCAGTTCAATCCCTAAATGAATCACTACGACCTACCTCTTACTGCCTGCCAAAGGCTAAAGTCAGTACTTTCTGGAAGAGGGTAATATCACCCAGTGCTTCAAATTACCTCTGCAATTTTTTTTCATTAAAAAAAAAAAAGTGAGGTAGTGAGGGGTCATGGAGGGAAGGAGGGGAAATGAAAGAAGATGGGATCTTCTTACGTTTTTTTATATAAAATTATAGAATGAATGAAAAGAAGATACCCTTGTAATGGACGTGGACAAAATAAAGAATAATAACAACAACAACAACAACTCTAGTAAAATCCATGGATAGCAGGAAGCTATTGAGTTTCAGGGGAATAATTTCAATAGAAAGTTTCACTTCCGAGTTATAAACTGGAAGACAACCATAAAGATTCTTAATCTCAGGAAACAAACTGAGAGTTGCTGGGTGGGGGCAGGGAGGGATGGATAGGGTGGCTAGGTGATGGACACTGGGGAGAGTATGTGCTATGGTGAGGGCTGTGAATTGTGTAAGACCGATGATTCACAGACCTGTACAAAACAAATAATACATTGTATGTTAATAAAAAAAAATTAAAAAGTGAGGTGGTGGATAAAAAAGAACAAATCATATGAAGAAAGAAGAGGAATGTCTGAAATAAGAGACGATAGAAATAGACCCCCAGGGGATTCCCATATTAGAGTTATTAGATGTGGTCTTGAGGAAACTGAATATGTTCAAGAGAACTGGAATATATTAAAAAAAAAAGTCAAGTTGAAGTAGAGAAATTTCAGGAGAAAATGTTTAACCCATTCATTAATTCGACAGCATTTATTGACCACCTGACATGAGCAAAAAAGGACAAAGAGAAGAAAGAACAAACAAAAATATGAAGAAATTTTGCCCTTATGGCACTTATATTCTGGAAGATGGAGAGAGAAAATAAACAATACATATAATAAGTGAACAAAATGTTTTAAGTAGGGGAGAAAATAAATAAGACATTTCAGGTGATGATGATATGACTGAGGTAAGTGGGTACTATTTAAATAGAGTTGCTAGGCCTCATTTAAAGGGTAACATTTTAATAAGGCCTTGAAAGAGGTAAGCTAAGCTGATATCTCTAGGGAGAACATTCCATGGCAGAGAGAAGAGCCAGTTATAAGGTCCTAAAATGGGAGATTAATTGGTAAATTCAAAGAAAAGCAGAAATATTAGTGGAGTTAGCTAGATGGAGAGCAGTGGATAGGGAAGAGGGAGGAGAAGGTTAAATCCTATTAAACTTTATTGACCAAATGGACTTTGGCTTTTACCCTGAGTGATATGGAATGACATCGGAAAGTTATGAGCAGAAAGGGCTGTAATATGAGGTACATCTTGAAAGGAGTCTTCCAGTTACTCTATTGAGAAGTTAGTAACAACAACAACAAACTTAAGATACAGCAGCAAAAGCAGGGAAACTGGTTTAGAACTCTTGCAGAAAACCAGAAGAGAATATGGCTCAGATGGAGTCGAAATGAGAATGAGTGATTGAATTCTTTATATATTTTGAGTATGGAGCCAATAGCAATATCATATAGATAGAATGTTGGGTAGGAGAGAATAATTATGAATAGCACCACCTTTTACTTTCAGAGAGGTTCTAATTTTGACAGATTTTATGATCTACTTAGTGAAGTCAGAATGAACTTCCTTCATGGTGTATTACTATTTTTGCACATTGCTTGATTCTAAATTATAATTATATAGGATCTTATCAACATTCATGAGTCATTTCTCGTAGTGCTTTGGAAAAGTTTAAACACCATAGAAATGAGTTATTCAATAAAGATTTTAAAGACTTCATCCTTGAATTTGTCTTGGTCTGGTATTCTTTAAAGAAGCAGCTTTCTTAGTTTTTAGGGCATGGTCAATTTTCTCAATTTTGTTGGCTCATTTTAGTGATTTGTAAAGGATATAGTCAGTTTTGCATTCCATGTGGGATTTAGCTTTTTAATTTTCACTAATATGCTCACACTTACATTTTCCAGTTTATAACTCGAAAGTGAAGCTTTCTATTCATTATTCCCCTGAAACTCAATAGCTTCCTGCTATCCATGGATTTTATTGGAGTTGTTGTTGTTATTATTATTATTCTTTATTTTTTCCACGTCCATTACAATGGTATTTTCTTTTCAGTCATTCTATAATTTTATATAAAAATACGTAAGTTTAATAACTATAACTACATGTTTATTTAATCTTATGTTCAAATGGATTAAGTGCTTTTGTTCAGTAAAATATATTTATTCAGTCAACCAATATCTTTAGAGAGCTTTCTGTAAGGTTTTTTAGGCAAATGAAAGAGACCCCAAGGCAAAATGATTCGTAGGATGAGCTTTATTGCCAGCACCCTTGGGTGAGGTTCTTTGATTCGGGAAAGAAGAGTTGAGAAAGTTGTGCCCGGGTTGGGGAGTACAGGGGATTTTTAAGCCTTATCGGTTCCAGGTCTGGATTCAGGTGGGTTTTTTTCCTATATTAGGCAAGGGAACATCATATCATGTCCCTAGGTGATTGGCCAGTGGTGGGGAAAGTCCAGACGAGAGTGGGTAGTCCCTTGCTGGAAAGTTTCAGTTTTCTGTCTAGGTTTCCTGTCTAGGTTTTGATGTACTTGAGATGACATGGTGGCCACAGCTGCTTTGGCTGGAAGATCAGCCATCTTGACCCAGGCTGCAATGTCCACCGTTTTGGGTGCCCCTCTCTCTCAGCCAGCCCAATACTTTCCATATTCTAGGCATTGTGCTGAGCAGTGGGGAAATGCAATGGACTGTGCCCCCGCCTTCCAAATTCATGTATTAAAATTCTTAACCCCATGGCATTAGGAGGTAGGGCTTTTGGGAGGTAGTTAGATTATGATAGTGGAGTTTCTCAGGAATGGTATTAACGTCCTTATAAAAAGAACCCAAGAGAGCTCTCTCAACCCTTCTGTAATATAAAGGCACACAAGAATTCTGCAGTTCAGAAGAAGGCCCTTTACAGAACCCAACCATGCTGGCATTCTGATCTTGGAATTCCAGCTTCCAGAACTGTGGTAAATAGATTTCTACTGTTTATAAGCTATTCAGTCTGTGGTAATTGTTACAGAAGTCCAAAGTAGCCAACACAGGCTATAATGGAGAACATGAAGATATGATCTCAGCCCTCACCATGAGAGACACTAAGAAACAAGTAGAGCCATAACTCAATAAACTAATCTTAGCCCTTGGAAGTAAAAAAGATGCTTTGTGAAGAACAAGGGAAATGAAACTATTGTAGGGGGGAAAAATTGGCTAAAGAAGAATTTTCAGAGGAGGTGCCGCTTAGGTTGAAGGATGAGAAAAAGCCTACACAGTACAGAGAAAGGATAACATTCCAGGGAGAGTACAGCTTGTGTGGGGTCCCTGGGAGGACAAAAGGGCTCAACATATTTAAGGAACTGAAAAATGACCGGTGTGTGAGTGAAGTGGAATAAGGAACCTCAGATGAAGCTAAGGCACAACACGCTGCCATCATTTTCAGTTTCTTACTTTTCTTGAATTCCAGAAAATGCTCAGCTATTATCTTATCATTTATTGCATCTTGTCCATTCTCTCCATTATCTCCCTTAGGTATTCCAGTCAGTCTTTTTAGTCAGTCAGTTAGAAATTCACACGAAATAGTGTAAGTAGTATAAATTCAGACTCCACAGTGGGGCATGGTACACTGATTTTCTTCTTCCATTCGTATACAGCAAGCTTCCTTCCTTACAGCTTCCAGGGATTGTGATTCCTAAGTCCTCTCTCAAGAGTCAGGGAACAAAGGGGCTGTTTTCTGCATAAAACAGGATGGCATCCTTATCCCCTTTTTTCTAAGGGGGATTGTTAAAACTGTAAATATTGGATATTTACCAATTAATGTCAAGAACTGCTAAGGATCGAGGATTTTTACCCTATTTGCAGCTGATAAACTTGCCATAGTTTGAAAGGTGCTAACAGAAGACATGAGATTCCTCGGTGAGGGACAAAGGACTTTATTACAACATAGAAGACAGTATGAGCTTCTTCCCCAAGTCCCATGGAGATGGTGTTGTATGTAGTAAATTTTATTTCACAGCTGAAAAACCCTGAACTTTGGTAACTTGAATCTTTTATAATGGATTGTAAACAAACCTGCCTGATGTTTATTCTAGAAGAAGAAACTATTGAACAGTAGACCAACCTGCCCCTGTTTCCAGAGAGAGACATTATCTCTAACTTACAAGGTTGTTTTCTATGTAAATTTCCTTGGCAAGATAGTTCGGATCAAAAGGGCAGTCAGTGCCCTAGCTCATTAGACATATACAAATACGGAGACTCAAAGAGAGTTGTCTCCCAAAGATTGATTCCTAGCAGAGACTTTGTTTTCTTATTAGGTTAGTATGTGAATACTCTTTTTCTGTTTTATATATAACCCTCTGGAATGACAGTATGGTGCTAAAAACTATGAATGTTTTTCTCTTGGCAGCTATCCTGCATTCTCCGTGGACGGTTACTTCATGTTGAATATCATGTGAATTTCTATAGAATTTGAGTTTAATAAATATTTGTGTAATAAATCAATTCTTATCTGCTCTTAATGAACTTACTATGCTCAAACCTGCTTCCAATATAGTACATGCTATTTCAAAAGATTGCTATGATGAAAATAAGTATTAATAAATATTGGGCTACTAAGTGCAGTTTGAGAAACTAACATTTATTACTTAGTGAACAATTCCAAGAAGCATTCCAAGAGAGATTTCTTCAAACTCATAAAATTTTTATTTTATTTCAGTGGAAAGACAGATAGGGACTAGTTTCTCACAGTAGATTGGCCCATCTCTTTAAAAATGTGTCAAATTTGAAGGTAAAACAAAACAAAACAAAACAAAACAAGACCTTATGGGACTTACTTTTCATCTGCAGTGGGATAATGAGTCTTTCTATAGTCTTAGGAGCCCCTCCTCTGTCGAAATGATTGGCTGTGGAATATAAGAACATAAAAGTAGAGTTTAGTCATAGAGACTACCCAGTGGAGTTTAAGAATGCTGTCCTTGAAGAGTAAAAACACATAGGATTTGTTTGCTCAGGTAAAGAAGTGATGGATGGTATAGAGATATAGTGGTATCATAAACCACAAAAGGAGCTCATAGTCTTTTTTTCTTAAAATAAGGTATTTTATTTTATTTTATTTTATTTTTTCAGTGTTCCAAGATTCATTGTTTAAGTACCACACCCAGTGCTTCATGCAATACATGCCCTCCTTAATACCCACCACCAGGCTCACCCATCCCCCACCCCCTCCCTTCCGAAATCCTCAGTTTGTTTTTCCCTCTCTGCTTTACCACAGGTCACATTTTCTTTCCTTCTTTTAATGACCTCTGTTACTCCTTATGCTCTACAAGTGAAACCATATAAAGAACTCATACTCTTCTATCAGTCGTCTAGATTAGCATTCTTGAGTAGGGATGCTCAATTTTACTGGTCTGTAATAATAAAACATTTGATACAGCTTGGTAGATTTTATACATCATATTAAAGAATATAAAATGATAGAATTTAGTCTAAGGGTATCTTACACTTCCGTTTCTGAATTTTTTTTCATCATGCCAAAAACGGTAAAGTTGATCTATTTCCAAAACATACATTTAAAAGGGTGGGATTGAGGAGGTGAGAAATGTATAGGAAGCACATGAAGGATTTTGGACAAGTGGTAGATATTTTTATATTTGTATATAAAAGCATCACCTTGGTTGTGTGCTGAATCACTGTAAGGGATGGGACAGGAATAGAAATATGGAGAAAAATTTCTAGAAGAAGTTTCCATTAACTCTGGCAGGGAAGAGTTTGAATTGAAAAGCTGAGGGGCCCTGGAGAAAGAAGGTAGGAAGAGACTTCACTTGGTCATCTTGCAGGTACTCTTCTTGGGAAGATGTGGGATATGGCTGGCCAAAAGCTTCTATACCAGAAATCCTAGATGATTTAGGAATAAATTTATCTGTGACAGCGCAGAACCAGGCAGCAGAGCAACACAATATTCCTTACCTCATTAAGGATGAGTAAACACACACAAACCAGTAGGAGGCAATGAAAATACTCTCGGCAGAAAATTATTTTTAAAGGATTTTAGTCCAGCAAGAGAGAGCAATTTGAGAAAGCAGGTCCATATTTTCTTTTCTCAAGAAGGTACCAAAAACATGGAATGAGAGATGCAATGAAATGAGAATTTCCTGTAGTCATGTAGTCATGTGGACAGGCAATTTCTTTGATAATGTGAATGTTTGTTATTTTGTCTATTTTTAGAAAAGTACTTTGCAAATGAAAGAACTCAGATGAAAATCATTCATGTATTTCATAAACACTGCTGAATGAATACCAGGTGTTAGCCATCATGTTAGGATATTAATAACCAGCAAGAAAAAACAAGTAAGGATTCTTTCTGGGTGGTGGGTGTTGAGGTTGAGCTATGTATATGGAACTAAGAGACATTGATGGGTGGGTGTTCTAAGTGAGATACAGACAGGAGATATGCAGTAGTGGGTTGTGGTTAATTAAAGACCCTTGTACACAGAGAGGATCAAATACTAGTCATTGAAGTAAGTAATCTTCATAATTGATATAAAATTATCAAAAGTTATTAGTTATTTCTCCCAATACCTGCAGTTTCTTGTTACATTACAATTGAGATAGTGCTTGAGGACCTCAAGATAGGTATTTTAAAAATCTACGCCATGTTCCCTCATACCATCAATTAATGAGGTCCCATTTGGAAACACATACAATAAAAAAGTGTTGAAAAGAACCCAAAGTAAATAGATACCTTGTGAAAGTGGATAGCAACGTGAATAAAATGAGTTTCTACATGAGAGACCTTGGAACTGAGGGACTTGGAGGGAGGGGGTGGGGGAATAATAATAATAATTAATAATAATAATAAAGAACTCCTTCCTGCGGTAATCAAGGATATCAAGGGAATCTGGGGAGGTGGGAGGACTGTTCTGCATTCTGATTTTGGTGACAGTTAACACTCAGACAACTGTATACCTAAAAGAGTCCATTTTACTATATGGTAATTTTGAAATTAAAAAGTAAAATACACAATTACAAAAAATGTCATTTGGGGGAGAAACTTCTTTGATACACTGGAATAATAAAGAACTTTAAAAAAAATGAGTTTCTGAATAAATACATCTAAAACATTAAAATTTTGCTTTTCCCAACTTCATAAGCTTTTATGAGATATGTCACTTTTTTTCCCCTTCTAACTGCAAGTCAGATCTCAAGTTCAATTAAAATGTTTACTAACTTCCACATTTTATGGGAAAGAAGGAAGCTCTGAGGTGAAAGTAAGTGCTGTAAGAGCTTCTTACAAGACAAAATAATGGTAATGGCTCCAAACTTCACTTCCAAACTGTCTTTTTAAAAACTCCCTTTTATAGAGGCCACTATTTTCATTCTTGTCCTCTAAGGCAGCATGGAAAGCCCTCAGGGAGCACAACCCACAGAGAGAGCAATCCTTGGATGCTTTTCATGGACCTGGCCCCCTGGCATGGGTGGTGCAACTCCCCCAGGGCAAAGACACCAGAGAATCAGTGCACCAGGCCCCTGCCCCAGAAGATCAGCAAGAACAAGCCCCTAAAACCAAGTTTACCTCTCACACACAACTGCAAAACTCAGTGCTAGTTGAAAATTATATATATATATATAAATATATATAAATTTAAATTATGTATATAAATATAAATTATATATGTAATTGATATTTATGATTTTTATATATTATATATAATTATATATAATTATAATATTTATATATAAATATATATTATATATGTAATTATATAAAATATAATAATATATAAATTGTATATTTAATATATATTGATTATATATTTATTTATATAAATATATATATTATATATATAAATCATATATATAAATTTAAAATGTCTATACTACCTAGAGCAATCTATACATTTGGTACAATCCCTATCAAAATACCATCAACTTTTTTCATAGAACTGGAACAAATAATCCTAAAATTTGTATGGACCAAGAAAAGACCCCAAATAGCCAGAGGAATGTTGAAAAAGAAAATCAAGCTGGTGGCATCACAACTCCTGACTTCCAGCTCTATTATAGAGCTGTAATCATCAAGACAGTATGGTGCAAAAACAGACACCTAGATCACTGGAACGGAATGGAGAACCCAGGAATGGACCCTCAACTCTATGGTCAGATATCTTTGACACAGCAGGAAAAATTGTCTAGTGGAAAAAAGACAGTCTATTCAACAAATGGTGCTGGGAATATTGGACAGCCACATGAAGAAGAATGAAACTAGACCATTTCCTTATGCCACACACAAAAATAGACTCCAAATAGATGAAAGACAGGATTCCGTGGACTGGACTGGAAGAGATTATGCTGAGTGAAATAAGCCAAGAAGAGAAAGTCAAGTATCGCATGGTTTCACTTACTTGCGGTGCATGAGGGGTAACCTGGAGGACAGTGGGAGAAGGAAAGTAAATGGGAAGTAGGGTAATCCAGGGAGAGAAAGGAAACAACAGAGACTTTGGACACAGAAACAAACTGAGGGACTTGGAGGGAGGGAGTGGGGGATGGGAGAGCCTGGTGGTGGGTACTGGGGACACCTAAAGTGTGGAGCACTGGGTGTGGGGAATGGGGAATGAATCTTGGAACACTGGAAAAAAAATTTAAGTAACAATAAAAAAAAAAAAAAAGACAGGATTCCATCAAAATCCTAGAGGAGAACAGAGGCAGCATTTGTGACCTTGACCATAGCACACATCTCCAAAGGCAAGGGAAACAAAGGCAAAAATGAATATTGGGACTTCATGAAGATCAAAAGTTTTTGCACAGCAAAGAAAACAGTCAACAAAACCAAAACACAGCCAACAGAATGGGAGAAGATATTTGCAAATGTCTTACAAGATAAAGGGCTAGTATGCAAAATCTATAAAGAACTTACGAACTCAACACTCAAATAACAAATAATCCAGTCAAGAAATGGCCAGAAGACATGAAGCGAAATTTTCCCCAAGAAGACATACTAATGGCTAGCAGTCACACAAAAAAATGTTCAACATCTTTAGGCATCAGGGAAGTACAAATCAAATCCACAGTGAGCTTTCAATACCCTGACACCAGTCAGAATGGCTAAAATTAACCAGTTAGGAAATGACAGATGTTGGCCAGGATGCAGAGAAAGGGGAACCCTCCTACACTGTTGGTGGGAATGCAAGCTGGGGAAGCCACTCTGGATAACAGGATGGAGGTTCCTCAAAAATTTGAAAATAGAGGAGCAACTGCACTACTGGGCATTTGCCACAAAGATAACAAAGGTAGTGATCTGAAGGGGCATCTGCACCTCAATGTTTATAGCAGCAATGTCCACAATAGCCAAACTATGGAAAGAGTCCAGATGTCCATTGACTGATGAATGGATAGAGAAAATGTGTGTGTGTGTGTGTGTGTGTGTGTGTGTGTGTGCGCAGCCATCAAAGGAAATGAACTCTTTTTTCTTTTTGCAAGGAGGTGGATGGACTAGAGGGTATTATGCTAAGGGAAATAACTCAATTAGAGAAAGACAGTTATCATAGGATCTCACTCGTATGTGAAATTTAGAAAATAAAACAGAGGATCGTAGGAGAACAGAGGGAAAAATAAGATGAAATCTGAGGGGGAGACAAACCGTATGAGACTCTTAATCATAGGAAACAAACTGAAGGCTGCTGGAGAGAGAGGTGGTAGAATGGGGTAACTCCAGGGGGTGATCATTAAGGAGGGCACATCATGAGCCCTGGGTACTATATAAGACTGATGAATCGCTGAACTCTACCTCTGAAACTAATAATACATTATTTGTTAATTTATTGAATTTAAATTACAAAAAAAGGAAAAAATAAGCATTCTCTTCATGTCATATAAAAATATCCAAAGTAAAATATATATATATATATCCAAAGTATTTGCCCTTTTCTGAATGCTGTGTGTAAACGTGTAAACTTTGAAATATTACAATGAATTTTTCTATTGCCTCCTATCTAAAAAAAAAAAAAAAAAAGAATCCCTTTTAAAAGGCTCATATGACATAAAAGTCCCAAAGATGGGTCATATAACTGGAAGCCCTTCATTTTCTACTTAATGGGTCTTTGGATATAAAAGTCAAGAGGAATCACAGAGAACTTTCTTTGCATTCTGTTTTAGAACTGTTAGACTCATAGAGGAATTCCTGTTCTCAGCAGAAATCAATTAGCAAAGCATCAAGCTTTAAGCAATCAGAATGTCAACAATTTCTTTCAGATTCTTTCCTTTTCTTAGATGTGAAGCACCCAAGGCCTACAGAATTATGCCTTTCCTGCTTGATGAGCAGATTAGCTTGTCTACTTTACTCATTTATTCATTTAGCTTTCTTCAAGTTTCCATTCTGTGCTTTTTGTCTCAAGTTCTATATGGTGAAAATAAGGATGTCTTCTTAAGGCTACAGACTGTTCGTCCTCTTGCAGAGGGAGCTACAGCCTAGTCCCTAGAGTTTATTCAGATATAAATTTGTATGATGTTTATTAAATAAAACAATAGTATGTTGGGTCTTTGGGATGTGTTTCCTATCCTGCCCTTGTCCTGTCGTTCATCAGTTCCAGATCCTCAAACCACTGTAATTAAAGTTAGCCATAAACACGTTCAGAACACTGATATCATAAGGGGAGGATTCCTCTTACTTTATCATTGCTTCTCACAAGTTGGCTTTGCCCACAAATGTCCAGAGCTCTTTAATCACAATAGAACGCAATCTGTTTCCCATAGAATTTTTGTATGACTGGTATTTTGTTCTGAATACAAAACTCAGTCGTCTTTTTTTCCCTACACATTACATTTTTGTTGAAACTTTAGAAATTGGAATTTCATATTGCCTGAAAGTATACGATTTTGATAACGTGTGGGGAGTTGCCATTGTCTCTTTCATCTTTGTAATTTACACGTGAGTTCCTCATTTTTCACACACAACAGATTGAATCTTGAGTTTGTTCTGGTTGTTGCTTTTGTTCTTAATGGGCCAATAAATCTAGTTTGATCTAATGCTAGATTTGAAAGTTAACGTGAGAGTGGCATGGAATAGTAGGCACATCCAAATGAGAATCTTCTTAAAGGGAAGCATAAGAATCATTAGATCACTAGTTGATTTTAATCAGAAATCTCTGCACACAAAATAATATTTTAAAAACAACCTGAAAACATGTTATTAAATTGAATACCTTTCTAGGATAGAGGGCAGAAATCCCATATTTATTTTTTTTAAATTTCCTGATTTCAGGATAATAAAGACATTTCCACAAGCTTCTCTCAAAAATTACCCAAATGCAACAAGGAGAATAATAAACAGAAACTGCCCATCTTCAATGAAACTAGGAGACATTTGTAAATCTGAAAGACAATATATGAAAATTGAAAGTATCTGGAGGACTATAAGTGATTTAAGAGAAAAAAAAGGTTAAAAAATAATACTTGTAGGGGTGCCTGGGTGGCTCAGTTGTTAAGCATCTGCATTTGGCTCAGGTCATGATCCCGGAGTCTTGGGATCCAGCCCCACATCGGGCTTCCTACTTGGCAGGAAGCCTTCTTCCCCCTCTCTCACTCCCCCTGCTTGTGCTCCCTCTCTAACTGTGTTTCTCTCTGTCAAAGAAATAGTTAAAATCTTTAAAAGAGAAATAATGCTTGTAGTGATTAGAAATTCACATTTTAGTACTTAGTTAAAAATTAGGAATTGGAGTACCAGGTACTTCTAAAGACTTGGCTGTGGATAGGGCTGGGGCTAAAGCCAGGAAGATTGCTTATAAGTTTTCTTGTGGGACCCAAGCTGTTAAATGACTTTTCTTTCCCCACCAGAGGCTGATTCAGAGGGGTCAGACCGAGCAGAAGGAGGCACTGAGTTGTTGCAGTAAAACCAAAGAATGAGGTGAAACTCTATATTCCAAAACCTGAGATATCCTGCGTAAATTTTACTTTTGGAGAGATGTTGCTCTTCATCCACAGTTTAATTCGTTAAAATAGTGAGAGGACAGTATTAGTGTGGGTTTTTCTTTAGGAAGTTGCTTTTGTGCACTAGAAGAAATACTCAGGATTTTTTGTGTCCAGCTGATATGGTGGTGGTCGTGGTAACTACTTTACACTCACCGAAAGGCAGTGAGCATCTAAGTCTAGCTGTGGGCAGATAATCTAGGATTTTGTTTCATTTTTCCAAATGAACGGTAATCTTTCTTAAGTGAATAGATACCTTTTTTTCTTTTTTTTTTTTTTTTTTTTTTGACTAGAATAAATGTTAATTATACAAATGAAGTTCATTGTTAGGCCAAAAGTTTTCAGTAGGCTAAATCCGAAACCCTCTGAGAGGAGGCTATTTGGAGAAACTTGCTTTCAGTAAAAATAAAATGTTCATAACCTATTCAACTCAATTTTTACCAATATTCCCCAATGTCCAGAGACATTTTAATGGTACTGTTTGCCTCATTCATCTATTCCAAATATATTTACCAAATATATTCCAAATGAATTTACTGAACACACATTCTGTATTAGGCGCAGTGTATACTTACAGAAAAAAAATTGAGACCAAAGGAAAAAGAATCCCTTTTTTGCAGTAGACTATAGCTACAGATGTCAGATAAATCTGCTTAAAATTGTCTTGTTTTAATCAATTCATCATTATAAAGACTTAGAATAATGTTTTCTAAGTTAGGAACTAGAGCTTTTTATATATCTGAAATGCTTTATCTGTATAATGTTTAATGAGATTTCAAGCAATCATACCAACCAGATAACATTTTTATTTTTTTTGGTTTGTTATTACTTTATCAAAGAAATGCTATCTTTGCTGTCTTGTGTAAACTTCTAGGTGTCCACAACCTTCCGCATAAGAAAAATGGAATATGGGCCAGACATAATTTGATCCTAAAAGTTCTTCTTAAAAGAATCCACGGGCTGCTGCACTGGGGATATCTGAATAGTGTGCTCAGTCCTTAAACACTTTATTCAGTTTCCTCTCTGACCTTTTCAGATTGTAATGAATGCTGATGGTTTATATATATATTTTTATAAACACTTCCATCCTCATAAAAATATGCAAGAAGGAAAGTAATTGATTCAAAAAGCAAATATTTCATCAAATCCTGGAAATGTGTTGTAGCAAGGATAACTCAGAAAAACTGACCTGCCACAGGAACAAGGTTAAATCACAGCTTCCAAATACAACAGAAATGCCAAAAATTGCTAAGCCAAAATGTTAAATTGTCAAAAGAATGGTTTCGTTCTCTGTATTTTAACAAGGGGGAAAGCACACATGTCATCATTCACTGGTTGATAACTGGTTGATCTTAAACTATTAATTACAAACTACAAGACAGATGAGCATTTCAACAATTGATAACTAGAAAATGCATTACAATTTTGTATTGGGCACTGAAGGATATTGGCTATAGGTAAATCAGAGTAATCTCGGGTTTCAGTTTACTCTGAAAATGCCTACCACATGACAATAATCATGCCAAGTTCCTCCCTTTTCCTCCCCCTTTCTCACACATAGAAACAGGTATTATTTTTTAAAAAAGATTTTATTTATTTATTTGACAGAGAGATGCACAGCTAGAGAGGGAACACAAATAGGGGGAGTGAGAGAGGGAGAAGCAGGCTTCCCACCAAGCAGGGAGCCTGACATAGGGCTCGATTCCGGGTCTCCAGGATCATGACCTGAGTCGAAGGCAGTCGCTTAACCAACTGAGCCACCCAGGTGCTCCAGTAACAGGTATTATTAACATTAAATTGGAAACTGAACTTGCCTGGATCTAAACAAACAAACAAACAAAAAACCAAATTTGAATACTTCTTCTAAGTCAGTGGTTCTCCTAGAATGTGGTCCTCAGACCAACTCAGTAACACCCTCTGTGAACTTACTACAAGTTCCCAGAGTCACCTGACAGCAGACCTTTTGACTCAGAATATCTGGGGATTTGGTTCACCACCTGCGGGTGATTCTGAGGAATGCTAGTGTTTGAGAATTACCATCTAGGGGACGTGAGAATGAGCAAAAATACAAAGGCAGTATGTTTCCAACAAAGGCAGTATTTCCAATCAAGACTCATCTGCATCAGTGATCTTTGCAGCTCTCAGAATGTTCATTTGTAAGGCCGAGATAAGCTAAAACTTTTCCATAATTAACAACATCAACTATAGTTAGGCTAATTGGATACTTGACAGCTATCTTTTTAGTATTTTTTCCAGAGGATTTATAGACTCTTAGATATGAATAATTTAAAAGCTCATTTAAGTTAATCCCTTCCATTTATACAGGTGTTTTTATCCCCTTGTTGGGTAGCTCCAATAGCTTTAATACTTGTTTACTTAGCCTTTTACCCAAGCAAGGGGGACTTCCATGTTTTCTATCAATTCCTCATACTGAATCTATATAAGAATTTGGTTCTAAAGTCACTGTGAATGTTGTAAAATCATCCTGTAGAATTGAAAGAGCAGATATAAAACTTAGCCCCTCACCTATGAGGGGGTGGACACAGAGGGAGAAGCAGGGTCCCCTCTGAGCAGGGAGCCTGACATGGGGCTCCATCCCAGTACCCTGAGATCTTGACCTGAGCCAACGACAGCTGCTTAACCGACTGAGCCACTCAGACACCCCAAGGAAGGATTTCTTTTTAGAAAATGGAACAAACTTAAAAATTATGACCCAGTTGAGGAAAAGGAAAGAATGAGGATGTGAACGACAGTGTTTCAACAGGTGGTCAACAAAACCCTGGTTACTTGAATGCATGAGTTAAATAGAATAACTCTAGGAATCGGAATCTAGAAAAAAAAAGCAGTGTTTCAAAATTAGAAATTAAATAGTGTACGCAATAAAGAAAATTGATTTTTATTGTTAAAATTAAGTCTTGAGAACATCACAGACAACTTTAACACAATACATATGAGAATTTAGAGATAACAGATCAAAATTGACAAAATCAGTTTTAGAAGTAGAAGGACCAAATAAGTTTGTTACCATTGAATCGGTAATCTAAATCCTTTCCTAAAGGACCAGGGAGTTTCACCAAACACTTAGGTAATAAAAATCCTTCCTATATACAAACTAGTTCAGAGAATATAGAAAGAAAGAATATTACCTAACTTATTTTATGAAACTTAGAAATTTGATAGCATAATTGATCAAAAGAGTACAACAAAATGATAAACCAGTTATATTTACGAAATGTATAGATGTAAAATTCCTAAAGGCAATGTTAGTGAATTAAATTTATGCATGTGTTAACAACAACAAAAAAAATCTGACAAGATTTATCTAAGGAATTTGATCATTGAATCTTAGAAAATCTATTTTCACATTAATATCACATTAACAGTTGAAAGTAAACAAGAAAATGTGTTTGCTTAAATAGATGCAGAAAATTATTCAATAAAAATTCTTAAACTGAGAGTAGAAAATAAGCCCTTTCAGTTTTGAACCTTTTAAAGTGTATCTGTAGAGGAAAAGTGATAGCAAATACAAAGTAAATGGTGAAACTGTGAAGTGCCTCTTTTAATTTAGGAATGAGTCAAATATATCTGCCTTTATTTCTAATATTCAGTATGGTACTAAAGGTTTTAGCCAGTGACTAAAACAAGAAAGATATAAAAGAAAGAAAATAATAATGAAGAGTCATACAGCTCTGTTTTTCAAATAATGAAGGTGTATATATCAACATTCAAGAGAATTTGTAGGCAAATTATAACAAGAAATGTCAAGGTTTTTAAAGATTTTTTTAAAGATTTATTTAACAGGGAGAGAGATCACAAGTAGGCAGAGAGGCAGGCAGAGAGAGAAAGGGAGAAGCAGGCTCCCTGCTGAGCAGAGAGCCCTGATTCGGGCCTTGATCCAGGACCCTGGGATCATGCTCTGAGCCGAAGGCAGAGGCTTTTACCCACTGAGCCACCCAGGCACCCAGCAATGTCAAGGTTTTAAGGTGGGAGATCTACATATGAAATCTAAATGTACCTAATTCCAGTAAAGTGTAATGGTTAAAAATATTCTCATTCACAATAATAAAAACTTTAAAAAGAAACCTAGAACTAGATCTGACAATGGTTTATATGTATAGAAAACTATGAAATATTTCTGAAAAGATAACTAAATAAATTGGGAAGTACTATGCCCATGTATGGGAATCCTCAATATCACAGTAATACCAATTATTGCCAGAATCATCTATAATTTACTGCTCTTCTGATCAAAATCCCAATAGAATATTTGTGGAACTTAATAGTCAGAAAAATTGTGAAAAAGGAAAATGTATAGGAAATTGTTGTGGCTAATACCAAGATTAGTATATATCAACAGTAACTAAGGAAGTATTGTAAGTGACATAGGAATAGAAAGCCCCCAAAAAGACCCAGACAATATGGAACTTCATATAAGACAGTAATATTTTACACAGTGGGGAAATATATGCCAGTCAAAAACCAGTCCTAGGACAGTTTGTTACTAATCCGAAAAAATATTTCAAAGTTAGATTGATACTGCATATCACATACAAAATGATGTATAAAAAATTTTAGGGGCACCTGGGTGGCTCAGTTGGTTAAGCGACTGCCTTCGGCTCAGGTCATGATCCGGGAGACCCGGGATCGAGTCCCACATTGGGCTTCCTGCTCGGCGGGAAGCCTGCTTCTCCCTCTCTCACTCCCCCTGCTTGTGTTCCCTCTCTCACTGTGTTTCTCGCTGTCAAATAAATAAATCTTTAAAAAAAAAATTTATAAGTTCTATTAAAATATAGAAAATACCTTATTAAGACAGATTAAGAAAACATTTCTTAATGCTGAGAGAATATAAATCATATATAAAAAGCCTGGAAGTTTTGAAAAAATTAAAATTTCTGTACAACAATACCAAAATTTCTGTATAACAACCAAACTATAAGTCAAACTAGAAAAAAATGTAGTGCATATAATCATCAAAACCTAACTATGGAGAATATATAAATCCTAGAACCTACTAAGAAAAACCCGATAGAAAAATGGGCAAAAGAAGAGAAAATGTGGGTGCCTGGGTGGCTCAGTCATTAAATGTCTGCCTTTGGCTCAGGTCATGATCCCAGGGTCCTGGATCGAGCCCTACATCGGGCTCCCTGTTTGATGGGACGTCTGCTTCTCCCTCTCCCACTCTTGCTGTCTCTCTCTGTCAAATAAATAAATAAATAAAACCTTTTTAAAAATGTGATTTCCTGACTTCTTCTTATAAAAAGATAATCTCAAGGAAGAAGCTTCATCAGTGATTCCCATCGTATTGATAAGGAGATGGCATAACAAGAACTCTTTATGTGTTGCGAGTCAGGAGTAAGTCTCCATTACTTCAGAGAACAATTTAGCACTATTTAATACGTCTTAATAATGTGCATGCATTCAAAATCTTACAATGCAATACCATACAGAAGTAAAAATGGATAAATGAGAACTGTACTAACAAGGATAACTCTCAGAAATATTAAATGAAAACCAAGCCACCTTTCATTTAGGAACATATAATCATGTAGTAAAAACACAAGATGTGTGAGGATAAAACAGCCTAAAGAGAAGATGATCACCTTGTGAAAACCCCTCTATCTCATCACCATGTTCCTCTACCTTCAATCTCACTTCTCTCCAAATAATTCCAAATGCCATACCCAGACTAATCCTCCTGAAACTGCTCTCTTTTCTCCTTAAAATACCTTCTACAATTTCCCCCTGAATCAAAATAATGTCTAAACCATTGGACTATAAATTCATTGTGGGCAGAGATTGTCAATATCTGAGTTCCCATCCCCCAGAACAGTTCCTTACATATGCAAATACACCATGATTAAATAGCCCTGAAATGATTGGTTTTTGCTCAAATTATTAAATTTATCTCACTTTGAATTTTTTGCAGATAACGTCAAATGGTTTGGATGAAAATTAAAGTTATATCTTAAATTTAGCAAATTAGATATAGAACATGAAGCATGAAGGCTAAAAGTACGATAAAAATTTCATATGCTTGTATGAGTATGTGGTTTAACACACTGTTTCCTACCAGTAACAAGCTAAAATCATAGAGAATTTCCATGAAAAAATAAATAGAATAAAATTGTCTTTGGGGGCCCTAGGTGGTTAAGCTCAGTTGGTTAAGCATCTGCTTTCAGCTAGGGTCATGATCTCAGAGTCCTGGGATCTAGCCCCACATCAGGCTCCTTGCTGAGTGGGGAGTCTGCTTCTCCCTTTCCCTTGCCTTGTCTTCCACACTTGTGCACTCTCTCTCTGAAATGAATAAATAAAATCTTTTTAAAAAATGCTCTTTGAGGGGCACCTGGGTGGCTGAGTCCATGATCCCAGAGACCTGCGATCGAGCCCCACATCAGGCTCCCTGCTCGGCAGGAAGCCTGCTTCTCCCTCTCTCACTCCTGCTTTTTGTGTTCCCTCTCTCGCTGTGTTTCTGTCTGTCAAATAAAGAAATAAAATATTTTTAAAAAATGCTCTTTGAATAGCTACAGTAGAAAAAACACACTATCAAAGCAGTAAAAAATACTCTCTCCTGGAAAGAGTATTTGACAAATTTGGGATACAAGTATTTTTCTCTTCACACCGTATAAAATAACTTATACTCCATTAACATATTACAAACCTTGGAGTGAATTTCTTTTTCCAGAAAGAGGCTTGTGGAGAAGTAACCTCAGTCTTCTGGGTATGTGGAGATCCCATGCCCAAAGCCAGGAGCATCTTGGTTCTGCTCTCTTCAAATGATCTTGCAATTCAGAATCATATTCTCTGACAGTAATATGTTTGATTAGAGGTTACACTGAAAATCCAGAAGAGAGATTTTTTGATTAATAGAATGGCATAGTAGTGTGGCTACTAAAATATTTAGGTATGCAAGACATGTAACTTTACTTTTTTTCATTAATTCAAGATTTTTGACAAAGTTTCTATTCAGCTAGGCTTTTAGAAAGTTCTTTCTGGGGATACCAGTTCTTTCTTGTCTTTCTAATTGTGCTAGAACTCTTTACGGTTTGTTCTGGGAGGATGAGAGAAGTATCCAAACTAGCTATAAATAACCCAGCAGGATTGTGGCTGAGATGTCCTATCAACTGTATCCATCATCTTTCAGCTCCCAAGAGATTCTGCTGCTTGTGCTAAACTTGAAGCACAGGAATCATTTGCCATGATGCTTATAGTCTGGTCAAGCTGGATACCTAAGACAGATATGCCTCTCTTCAGTCAGAAAACATCTCACCTGGGGAACTTCCAGGAAGAGGAGATATGTCCTTTCAACTCCTCAGATACGTAGACTTCTTCTATTTCTTGTCTAAACTTTGCAGATTCACATTGTATTTAACCACTCTCACCATTGCCTGAATATCCTCCTTATTACCACCTTGTTACCTGTTACTCCTCTTGAGTATTTCCAAATGCTCTTGAAAGCTTAGGCTAGGTGAAATGAGAATCCTAATGAGATGTGGATGTGTCTACTTGCTTGTTCATCACATCCCTGTCTGAGACAATGAACTCAGAACATTCTGTCTCCTTTAATGGAAGGAATAAAATGTGGTAAGTTACAGAGAGAAACATCACAAACTAATGGGTTAAAATATTATCCTTTAAAAATAGAGCATAAGACAGACATGAATTTGCCTGTTAGTTCTAGTGATGTGGACAATTTGCCATAGAACATACTAAAATGTCACTGCATATTAGAATCACTCAGGGAGTTTTGGGAAAACAAAAACATTGCCTGACCTAGACTAATTAAGAATATCTGGGGAGTAGAGCCCGGGAAATGATATCAAAAATACTTGGGGCAATTCTAATGTGCAGACAGACTTGAGAACCACTGCCTTTGAGCTGTATTTTCAAAATGTTGTCCCCAGAGTAGTAGCTTCATATAACCTGGGAGCTTGCTAACAATGCAGAATCTGGGGCCCACCTCAGACCTAGTAAATCAGAATTTCTGTGCTTTACCAAGTTCTTCAGGTTATTCTTAATGTACATTCAAAATTGAGAACCTTGGCTACTGAGAAAGTCAGTAGAGGTCAGATGCAAGGCCATAATTTCCCTTGTGATTGATTTAGAGCCACACATTAGGCTGGAATCAAAATGGGGAAAGAATGGGATCTCTGTAATCCTATGTGGATATTCTGTGGCACAAAAATGTTCCAGGATTAGGTAGACTTTAAGGGCTCCCTTGGAAGCTACATTCCTCCTCACTGATATTTTCATGTTGTGAATCTAACATTCTCCCATTAATTTCGCTATGAATCCCTAGGAGTAAACAATGTTGACATCTGCAGCATCTAGCATTGAGATAAGATGCTTCCAATTTCCCAGCTGTCATTTAGCAATTATGCATTCTGTCTCATGATAATGTTTCCCTACATTTCATGGTACTCTACAGTGTAAATTACTCTGTATGCATTATCTTACTTAAACCTCAGTAGATCATTTAATAGATGATGGAACTGAGGTTATAAGAAACTAGTGACTCAGGTTCCCTAAGACCTACTAGTTGGTAAAAGTTCAAAGAGGACTTATACCGTGGTTCTGTTTCCAGTTACAGGACATTTCCCCCCCAGTATACCAAGTTATTTTTGAGCTTGGCCAATTTCAGTTGATTTCCTCATGTTTTCTTTTTATGAAATGAAAAGATCTTAAGTCAAGCAGACTATAGTGCTCACATGAAATACAGAATTTAAGGAAGGCTTGCTTGATGAAGCCAGTAAAAATAAATCAGCTTTCATAAATTAAGAATTCTGTACAAGGCAGGTTTGCTTTCCTTTGCTTTCCTTTCCTTTGTTTTTAAAATGGTGGCACATTTGAGGGGGAAGGGGTTTATCAAAAAAAGAAAAGAAAGCAGCATGAAATTGGAAAAATGATTTATACCCTGGAATTAACCTAAAATTAAGATGGGGATTTGGGGTGCCTGAGTGGCTCAGTTGGTTGGGCGGCTGCCCTCGGCTCAGGTCATGATCCCAGAGACCAGGGATCAAGTCCCACATCGGGCTCCCTGCTCAGCGGGAAGCCTGCTTCTCCCTCTCTCACTCCCCCTGCTTGTGTTCCCTCTCTAGCTGTGTTTCTCTCTGTCAAATAAATAAAATCTTTTTAAAAAAAATGGGGATTTGGATATAAACTTGTGGAAAGACCTGAGGATATTGCAAACCAAATATTAAACATTATTAGTTAACACTACAGACCAGTACCACTATGAGGTCATAGGATGAGGACAAGAAGACCTGGAGAGTTTTCTAACAGTAGCAGTATTCCCATAAAAGCTACTTTTTGCTCTGTACATACTTGAGAACGGGGGGGGGGGGGGGGGGGGGGGCGGGGAGAGAAAGAAAGAAAAATATATTTCCAGATTGAGGAGTCATTAGACTATCATTTGCTAAACTACTTCATATAAATTATTAACCTGAGGGCACAGCTTTGAGTTTTTTCCACACAGAATATTCTTAGTTGAGTGTATTTTTCAGTTAATTCACTTCAATTATATATTCTTTTTCTTTTAAAATGCACTGCTTTTTGACAAGTTTATATATCACTTGATTATTATACTAGCATAGAGCATATAATAGAAGGATATTGTGTTCTATATCATTTGTTAATTTCTACTGTGCAGCTTGAGTAAATTTAAATCCTTCTAGCCTGAGGAATCTTCTTTGTTCACAGTGCTACATAGACACTGTAATAAAAAATATAAAACCTTTTAGGTTTTTGGGAAGCAGGTATGTCAGAAGGTAATATGTTGTCCAAAAGTGCCTTAAATCACCCATCAGTTTAGCTTTTTAAAATGTGGTATACGTTTATATACCAGGATACTTTATGACCTAAGACAGCAACTTTAATATTTAAAATGTTACTTTTAGTCTGGGAAGTCTAATCTAGTGTGATGTGTTACTTCTTATTGCAGTGTTTCCAATTGTGTGTGCTTGGGGAACTATGTTTTCCATTTTGATTTATCAGCTTGTGAGTCAAGTACTTTTAATTGCTTTCCTATAAAATAAAGGTTTACTTGTTTCAATTTCACAAATAATTCATGAGGGCTCATGAATATGCATATCCTGTCTTATGTAGCACAATATTATTTATCAGCTTTTTCCTCAGAGTAGAGTAATACATTAAATAAAAAGGAATTTAGAATGAATAATGGATTATAAACAAAAGGATTTACAGAAAATAACTTTTATCTTTCTTGGTTGTTTTAGAAAATACACTCCTATTGTCAGAAGATAAGGTCATTATCCACCAGTTAGTTATTCTTCATCATTTTCCCCAAAAGTATATGTTGTTTTGTGTCCATTATAGGGCTAATGATATAAAATGGACAAATATCTGATCCTAGAAGAAAATGAACACCTTAAGTATAACTTTGTTTACGTGTCTGTTTTATCTGAAATATACTCTCCTTGAAGGCGGTTTATCCACTATTAAATTAACGTATGTTTGTATTTCTAAAATGCATATTTGGAACTCAAAATTCACTTTTCATAGTTAAGAACTTAAGTCTACCTACTAACAGCTGTAATTATAGCATACAACTTTTACTTAGGTTTAAAATTTGAATAACTTCATGCAAAAATGTAATTTGGTGTTCCCTTGTATGCTCATTAACTTTTCAGAAGTAACATTAGTAGAAATGGATTTTACTTGTTTTGTTAGCTTCAGTGTTTAAATACACGAATTTAGATGCACATAATAACATAAAAATAGGTATGTTCAACAATGCTGTCATAATATATTATGCCTTAATAATTGGGAGAGTTTAAAAAATGTTGTAGTCTAATTTTCTGAGCTAATAATTATATGAAGTTTGTTTCATTTATGTTGATGACCTTAACTTACTATTCTTTGAAGAATGTTGTGTTAATATCTTCTGTTGTATGACAGGATAATGCAGTTTTGTTATTTCAAAGAAAACCCAACACCAGTTTGCTCCTTAAGGAGTTCTCCTGTCTTACTAATTGGCCGGAATACAATTATGCAGCTACAGGAAGCTAGCTCATGCATGTCTGTCCTAGCAGTGAGAGAAATTTACCAAATAACCTCAGTCATTTGGCTCTTCTATTCATTTTTACCAGGAAAAGGGGATTCTTCTAGTATATAGACCCTCCCTCCTGCAATGGTTAAAAAGAAGTTCCAAGCAGAGTTGTTGTTTGAGGATTTTATAAAGCTAAAACTCTCAGGATTCTTCAAAGAGTAAGATAAACAGGAGTAACTAATATAATAACTCTTTGGAGGTAAATGCACACATACACAGCTTTCTTTCACCCTTTCCTGTCTTCTCTCCTTTTCTTTCGATCTTTTATAAAGTTCTCAAAAAACTATCAAAGCATTACACATAGAAAACTATTGCTTAATAAAGAACTTTAGGATTATTTGTAAGCAAGGATTATTATTTTTGTTTCTGAACTTCTCTGGAATCCTGTGTTCCTAGAATGCAAGTCATGATTTGGCAGGTAGCTACCATTCTTAAAAAACCTTGGATGGGGCACCTGGCTGGCTCAGAGGGTTAAGCCTCTGCCTTTGGCTCAGGTCATGATCTCAGGGTCCTGGGACTCGCATCAGGCTTTCTGCTCAGTGAGGAGCCTACTTTCCTCTCTTTCTTTGCCTTCCTCTCTGCTTATTTGTGATCTCTCTCTCTGTCAAATAAATAAATAAAATCTTAAAAAAAAAAAAAAAAAGAGGGGCACCTGGGTGGCTCAATTGGCTAAGCAACTGCTTTCAGCTCAGGTTATAATCCTGGAGACCTGGGATCCAGCCCCACATCGGGCTCCCTGCTCAGCGGGAAGCCTGCTTTTCTCTCTCTCAGTCCCTCTGCTTGTGTTCCCTCTCTAGCTGTGTTTCACTCTGTCAAATAAATAAAATCTTAAAAAAAAAAAAAGAAAAGAAAACCTTGGATGGTATTAGCCTGTCAGAGAATTTTAAAAATCTCTAGTGATTCCCCACTCAATATGTACTGTAATCCTGGATATGTGTGTAGGAGTGGAAACAAGCTTTGACAAATCTATCTAAAAATACAAAAAAGAAAGCACATGGAAATCTAGGAAAATAAGTGTTAAGGAGTCAATTTGCGAAAAGAAGCAAAGTCGCCACTGAAATGAGAAATGCACAAAAAACCACAATTATGAATTCTTATATTCAAAGAGAATAATCATATCATGATACACATATCATAGTAGAATTTTAAAACTAAAACGGAATTTAAGGGTTAACTGACCCTTAATTTTGTTCCTTGGAGCACAAGTTCTGCAGGGATTTGGTATTCAATTAGAAAAATATTGGCTTAAGAAAAAGCTAAACAGTGTTGTTGTTGTTGTTGTTGCTGTTGTTTTGTATTTGTTTGAACTTAGCATTTGTTAGCTCACAGCATTATAAATTAGCAGAGTAAATACCAACATTTGTTGAGGGTGGCCAGATCTTTTATGAAATATCTCGTAGGTCTTGCTTTGATTTGCCTCCCACAGAACACTATTTTTGTTAGTGTTGACTAAGTCTAAATTTTCTTTTCATCTTTTTTGGGGGGAGGGGAGTGGAGGGACATTTGTCATTTTCTAATTTGAATCCCCCCATCTTACTAAATAATACAGTCGGTGGATGGAGATAATAAAGAACATCTTGACCAAGACAGTCTAATATTCTCTTAAGGTTGACTAAACTTTAGACAAATTTCTTTCAGGTTATAGGACCCCACCTCCCTCTTCTTGGTGCATTTACTGTAGAGATGCTGAAATTATGAATTCTTTCTCTCGCCTTTTGAGATGTAAATCTTCTCACAGAGATCAGTCAGTTTAACAACCCATGAATATCTTTCTCTAGGACCTGGGAGTCCCCCATTTGAAATGTAATTATAAGGAAAGGAGTGTCCCTACTCTCCCAGTCTGGGAGAGGGTAGAAACCTAACTTTCACAAGAGCCATGAGTAACACAGATGACATAATTACAGAGACCAACCTCTTCCATGCTGTTCTTCCTTACCTTCCCCACTAGGTCACCACAGTGGTTAAAGATTCTGCTTTTTGTTTCAGTGGGGTTCAGATCCGTCTCTCTTCTTATTGCAATAGTCATACTCCAATGCAGTAGTATTAAATAAAATTCTTTTTTGTCTGTTTAACTTGCCCAAGGCAATTTCTCTTTGACTGTCTTCACATTATACAAAAACATGCACAGCTAAGACTAGATAGTAATACTCCTGAAAACCAGCTGTGGGCTCATCTTATTTAAATGGGTTAATGTATATGGTACATCAGTTTGCTGCATCACCATTAAAAATGGCAGTGTTTTGTCAGACCTTTGGCTTGAGAGCATTTGCCCTATTCATTCATTTCCCATGATATCTACCTGAGAAAGACACACACACACACACACACACACACACACACACACACACAGCCACATCATTACATTTATTAGAATTATTTTAAAACTCAGCTTCTCCCATGACTTTATAGTAGAGAAAGGTATCATGTTGTTTCCTAGTATATGCTCTGTTGAGAAACAGAAACAATTTTAAAGTAATTCTCCCAAGTAAAATCAGAAATGAATCCTTATGGCACACATTCATGTATTAGATTTCATAAATGGTTTTCCCCAGCTTCTTTAAGTTTTCTGCAGCTATTTTCTTTTTAGGACTATTTGTGTCGAACGATCTATGTAGATTCATTCTCCATAAACCAGAGTTTAATTGCAAGCCCTGTTTGGAGCATTGCAAAGAATTTCATACAAAGATCTTGGACTTCTTGACTGTATTATTTTGTGATTTCTGCAGACTCAATGAAAACTAAAGATTAGTCATTAGGTGTTTATGATAGATCAAAGATCACCTTGGAAATACTTAATAAATTTCATGTGTTTTACTTTTATCATTATGTTCTCACAAAACATTCTGCCCTTCATTTTAAAAGCTAAATTTGAAAAAAAAATAAAAGCTAAATTTGAGGAATCTTTTAATTGGCCATATGTAGAAGAAAAATTATATAATGCATTTCTCTCTTAATAACACCTCGAGTACCAAATTGCTGAATATGTGTTATATGAAAATTGGTTAGGTTATTATACTTTGTAATATAAATTGCAGTTTATATGATACTTTACATTTAATGAAATATTGAAGCATGCATAATCTGTTGGATGGGACGCAACTTTATTTCCATTTTGTAGTTGAAGAAACTAAGTCATTGTATTATTGAATTCTAGGATTATTTATTGTGTTGCATCTTTCCAAATCTGAGCCTTTTCCATGTTCAACTACTTCCATAAGAACCTCTTGGCAACTGAATAATGCAGTTCCATAATGATCTTAGGGGAAAACTAGTGAACAGTCAGAACTAAGTATAATGTTAACTGTTGACTTTGTGTGTGTATGTGCTTTATAAAGTTGAGGAAGTTTCCCTGTTCTATTTTTTTCAGAATTTTAATCATGAATAAGTTTAGAGTTTTGCCAAGTGCTGTTTTGCACTGATTGATATAATCATGTGACTTTGTATTATAATGGTAAATTACATTGATTTTCTTGAATATTGAACCAGATTTGCATGCCTGGAATAAATCTCATTTGATCATAATGTATAATTCTTTTTTTTTTTTAAAGATTTTATTTATTTGACAGCGAGAAACACAGCGAGAGAGGGAACACAAGCAGGGGGAGTGAGAGAGGGAGAAGCAGGCTTCCCACTGAGCAGGGAGCCCCATGTGGGACTCGATCCCGGATCTCCGGGATCATGACCTGAGCCCAAGGCAGTCGCTTAACCAACTGAGCCACCCAGGCGCCCCTGTATAATTCTTTTATATTTTGCTGAATTCTTTTTGCTAATATTTTGTTATGGGCATGCATCTATATTCATAAGCGGCATTCATTGTAAATTTTTTCCTTTGCATTATCTTTGTCTAGTTTTGGAATCAGGGTAACCTTGCATCATAAAATGAATTAATAAGTGTTTCTTCTTTTTCTGAAAAGGATTGTGTAGAATTGTTGTTAATTCTTCTTTAACATTTGATAAAATTCTCTACTGAAATAATCTAGGTTCATAGTTTTCCTTTTTTGTGAGTTTTTAAAATAAGTAATTCAATTTCCATAATAATCATAGGGCTATTCAAATGTTCTGTTCCATAGTGGATGAAATGTGGCAGCTGTAATTTTTGAGGAATTGGTCTACTTCATCTAAATTGTCAAATTTAAGTGTATAGAAGTATAGAGGTTTTTTTTTGTAGTATTCCTTTGTTATCCTTTCAATGTATGCAGGGTCGTTAGTCATAGCTCCTGTTCCATTCCTGATTCTGAGATTTGTGTCTTCACTTTTTCTTTGTCATTCCTTCCAAAGGTTTGTCAGTTTTACTGATCTTTTCACAGAATCAGCTGTTCCACTGATTTTTCTCTATTGTTTCTCTGTTCTCAATTTCATTGATTTTTGCTCTTGTTTTTATCATCTCCTCCCTTCTGTTTGCTTTAGTTTTATTTTGCTTTACTTTTTCTAGGTCCTTGAAGAGCTCAGCTCCGATTATTGATCTGAGAGTTTCTTCTTTTCTAATATATGCATTGAGTGCTCAGCAAAGTTTTAGCTGTCCCATAAGTTCACTATGCTTTATTTTCATTTAGTTCAAAGTATTTTTTAATTTCCCTTAAGACTTCCTCACAAACTCATGAAATAAAAGTGTGTTTTAAAAAAAAGAAAGGAAAAAAGTACATTGTGTAGTTTGCAAGTATTAACATATTTTTCGTTATCCTTGTGATATTGATTTCTAATTTGATTCTCTCGTGGTTGGAGAGCACATTCTATACAATTCTGATTCTTTTAAATCCTTTTAAAGTTTGTTTTATGCCCTAGGATGGTCTGTCTTAGTGCATGTTCTCTGGACATTTGAAAAGAATGTCTTTTACTATTGGTAGGTGGAGTATTCCAGAAATGTAGACTAGATCTCATTGATGGTATTATTGACTTCTATAGCCTTGATGATTTTAGGTTGGGTTGTTAAATGTTGATAAGGGTTTGTGGAAGTGTCCAACTATAATTGTGGGTTTGTCTATTTCTCTTTTCAGTTCTATCACTTTTTGCTTCACTTACTTTGCAGCTCTGTTGCTTGGTATATGCACAGAATGAATTACTATATTGTCTTCATGATTAACAAATTTACTATTATAAAGCACTCCTCCCTGTCTCTAGTATATTTCTATGCTTTTTTTAAATTTAAAATTTTTAAAATTTTCTATGCTTTTAAAAAATATTTATGTATGTATGTAAGAAGAGAAAGCACAGTAGTAGGGGAAGAGGCAGAAGGAGAGGCAAAAACTCTCAAACAGACTTCCCAATGAGTGCGGAAGCTGATGCAGGGCTTGATCCCATACGCCAAGATGAGGACGGAAGCTGAAACAAAAAGTCAGATCCCCAACCGACTGAGCCACTCAGTTGCTTCCCATTTGGTATTTGATTTAGCCAGTCCTGCTTTCCAGGTTCGATTGATGTTTGCATGACATATATTTTTCATTAATTTTTTTGCCTTTTTCCTTTTCTAGAATAAGCATTAAAACTATAAATTTCCCCTCACAGCAACATCCCATGATGAGTTTGATAAGTTATGTCATCACCACCATTTAATGTAAGATATTTTCTAATATCTTTTGTGGTTCGTTCTTTGAGCTCAAATGCCACGTATTTGGAGTTTTAGAGATACTATTTTGTTGTTGATTTGTAATTTAATTTTATTTGATCTGAGAGCATAATCTTTATGCTTTTAATCCTATGAAATATATTGTGACCTAATTCTAAATCTCTAAGTGTGAGTTTTCTTAGTGAATGTTTCGTTTGCATTTGAGAAGAACTATATATTCTGTTGTTGTTGATTTAGTGTGTATTTTAAACTCAGATGCTTAGGATTTTTTCACTTGTTGCATTAGTGAGAGTTGTTGAAATTTCACTTATTTCTTGTTTGTTTATTCTTTCTGAAAGTTCTTGATGTATTAGAAACTCTGTTTTTTGATGTATATATACATATACTTCAAATATTTTCTGCACCAAGCTTTGCCTCCTTATGTAGCTCTAATTAGCACATGTTAAACCAGTTGATAGACCAATGCAGCTCTGTTTATTTTTCAAATGTTTTTGTTCCCTGTCCTTCAGTTGGCATTTCTAATATTATGTACCCAGGTTCACTATTAGTTTCCTCTTTAATATCTAATTCTACTAAATTCCCTAACTGTTCAAGAAGGTCTTTCTGCCCTGATGAGTGAGCACTTAATATCTCCCAGCATTGTGTGAACTCTGGGAATTTTTCAGCTTATAATCCACCAGAAGTTATTCTTTCCCAGTAGTTTTTGTTTGACCTCATGTGGCCTTACAGTCTTACTCTACTCATGCTTACCTTGTATTGAACCAAAAGACAGGTGCTAATTCGCAGTTTAGCTGCTCTGCTCTGTTAGTCTTGCCTCAGATACTCTGAACTCTGATATTTGTGTCCTCAACTCAGTAAGACTGATACTCTACTGTGTTTCTTCCCTTGTTAGTGCTTTAGTCTAGAAAGGCTATTAGGAATGCTGGACTGATCTTAGGGATTTCTTCATTTGTTTCCTTTTTGTCAGGCATCACACTCCTATGCTGCCTACTGTCTACTTTGCTCTTTTTTTTACAGTGTGAAGGCATTCCCATTATCCATTATTTTGTCATAGCCAAGAACAGAAGTTCCCCCCATTTTCTTTGATGTCCTTGGTTTTGAATTTGTTTATTCTGGGAGATCTAAACATCCCTTTTTTTCCACTCACACTTTTTTTCCCTTTTATTATTTTTTTTCCCATGCATTACATGATTATTCAACTTACATTAAAAAACTTTAAGTAGTAGCCAAGGCTTATTAAGTGAATGGATGGATAGATCGATAGATAAATTCATAATAGATAAAATGGGGAAGGTGAGGTCAACCTTCTGCTGTCTTTCCCAGTCTTATGTCTTGAAGAAGAGTCATAGCAGTTTTCATGGATTGGAAGGATTAATCTTTTGAAGATAGCCAGTTCTTCTAAAGTTGATCTATAGATTGAACACAGTCCTCATTTGCCATTCCATCCGTGACACGATCAGAGAATTACTGGTAATAGTGGGTATCTGTGTCTCATTCCTGATCTAATAGGAAATGCACATAATATTTTACCATGGATTATAATGTTTTCCATAGAGTTTAGTAGATTTACTTACCAGGTTAAAGACTTTTCTTTTATTCTAAGAGTTCTTATCATAAATGATGTTTAATCTTATCAAAAGATTTATCTCTATTTAATTGAGTATGCAAATGCCCTTTTTTCACTAATATGTTAATGTGGTGAATTATATTAATGAGTTTCCTGATCTTAAATCATCTCTGCATTCCTGAATTTTACAAGTTGGGTTCTTAAGGGAGTAGACTCTGAGACAAATTCTGGTGTTTAGGATATTTATTAGGGAGTAGCCTTGGAGTCAGTGCCTGTGGAATGGATAAAGAGGCATGAGGATTGGGCAGAGAAGGAAATCATGCTTTGATGCAAACCTCATAGCTTCAACTACCCATGAGATGTATGTCATTCCAATAAGGACATAATCTTGGACAAAGTATCTCTAACTGGGTCAATTCCTAAAAGCTAAAGGATGTCTACTGATAGTATTCAAACACCTGGGGCATCAAGTCTTTTTTTGAAAGGCAGTTTGGGATTCACACCTCTAGGTCCACCACACAGAGATATATCTGGTCATGATAGATTTTTTTTTTTTAATACATGGCTGGGTTAATTTGTTAATATTTTATTTGGGATTTTGCTTCTATTTGAGTGAAACTGTTCAATAACTACCATTTCTCTTATACTATACTTACCTGATTTTAGTAATTAAAAATACACTATCCTCATCAAATAAGTTGTGGAGTATTTTAGTTTTCTAAATATATTATTTGAGATAACTGTAGAAAATTGATCTGTTTCTTAACCTGTTTTCTAGAAGTTATTGTGGCAACTCCTGCCACTTGCACTCTTATTTTATCCTTTTTTAGACTCCTGACAGCAATTAACTCCAGCTAAATGGCTTCATCTCTTAATTTTCTTTGCTTCTAGGAGTGGCAATGCCACTAAATTATGGCAAAAATTGAGTGGAAGTGTAATGTGGAATTTTGTGGAAGTAAAACTTTTGTGTCTTTTTTTTTAATCTATTGCCTGCAGTGCAGAAGTGCTGACAAACAGAAGTCTAGTATGGTAAAGGAGAAAAATAGAGACTATATTTCCTACATGGGAGAATAGACCAATGTGAGCTTATGAAAACTGTAGTTGGGTTTTCTGACTGATGTCAATGTTGGCTTATAATTATCTCCATATTCAACATTCACTGCTTCTTCTCTTTGTCTCCCAGATGTTGTGGAGTTCATTTCTTCAGTCTTAAAATCCATCATTTGGAAATTACTTTAACAGGAGTTTATTGTTAGTAGATTCTCAGTATTTATTCAGAAAAGCATTCTCCGCCCCGCCTTTTTTTTTCTTGAGAGTTTCTTTAGCAAGGCATATAATTCTATGTTGGTAGCTGTTTTTCTCATAGCACTTTAAAGATGCTATCCCATTCTCTTTGTTCTTCGGATTCCTTTTTTGCCTTTATGAAGTATTCTATCAGGAAGTGCCTTTCTGGAGTTGCCTTAAGAACTCCATTTTGTTCTTGGTATTCTGCAGTTTTATACAATGTTCTTAGGTGTGGATTTATTTGTCTGTATCTTGAATGGTATTTATTTCATTTCCTGAATCTGGAATTCACATTTTTATTAATTCCAGAAAATTCCTAGCCATTCAAATTCTGTCTCTCTTTCATCTCTCCCTTGGAACTCAAAATAGATATGTGTAAGACTATTCTGCCCCATCTTGTGGTATTTTAATTTTTCATATATGGGAAATGATATTTCTTTGTGTCTCTAGACAGCTTTTGGGTAATATCTTTATATCTGCCTCCTGATTTACTGATTCTCTCTTCACTTCTGTTTTTCAGTTAATGCTCTGTGTGTATGTCTGTGTGAGTACACATATGCATGCTTGCATGTATGTGTGTGTGTTTTAATTTCAACAATATTTTTAGTTTGAGGAGATTCTTTTTTAATTATTGTATTTGCCTGGCAATTTTCTATACTTTATTTTTTTTTTGCTTAAGTTTTTAAGTCATTTTATTTCTATGAATTTTGAAATATGCTTATTAAATAGTCTGTATCTTATTATCCTACTACCTGTACTTCCTGGGGGTCCCATTCTTCTGCTTTGTTTCTGCAAATTCTCCTTCTGTGCCTTGTTTTCTATGTAGATGGTGATTCATTACTGTAGTACTGTATTTGGCCAGTCTTCATGTTAAGAATCCTAGTTAAAAAAAAAAAATCCTAGTGTACTTGAAGTAAATATGTACTAATCCATAGAGGATTTTCATTTACTTCGCCAGTAGCTCTGAGCTACTATGAATATGAAAGCACCCTAAATGAATTTCTCACCTTGGAGTTTCCTGAGCCAAGTATAAATACAGACCCCAAATCTACATGACAGCAGGATTGCAATTATGAATTCTCAAAAAATAATCTCTACTTGTCATCCAACTCAGAATTCTCCTTTTGCTAGTAGATAGTTTTTCTAGTCTACCCTTTCATTTAGGATATTTACTACTTAAGTTATATATATACTACTTAGTTTTCCCTTATAAGAACAACTGCAGGTGTTCCTATCTCCAAATCCTAACTGTAATAAGAGCCTTATTTTCAATTTTAATATGAGGTCATTCAAGGATTGACAGGTATCCCCAGCTCAGCCTGTATGGCTATACACTTTCTACTACTGTTCCACATGAACTTCCCTTAATTTTTTATAGATGTAGCTTTCCATTTAAATGGAGGGTCCTAGAATTTCTAGGTAATTGTAGCAGTATAATTTTCTAGCACATTTTTTTTTAGATGGTGGAATAGTCTGCTAAATTTCCAGGAGTCATCCAGTCTAACTTCAGTTCCCAATATCTTATCTTCCCATATCATCCAACATGTTCTCTCATTGTCCTTATATTTATTTTATTTTTGTGTTGTAATTTCTGGGTTGTCTTCTCCCCTGTTATCCTGTGAATTAATTTAAAAAGATGAAATTTGAAATCTATTTCTTTATCTCGCAGTCTGATATTTTCAGTGATGATGATGGGAAAGCAATGTAAACTCATAGTTTTCCTACCAGTCCTAACTAAGGGATAGCCAAGGGATAATTCTATAATCTTTGAAATCATGGAGATGAGTATGGATCCACACTGAACCTGTTGGCTCCCCTCTTCCTTCCAAGTCCTTTATTAGTGTACATGTCAGCTCCAGAAACACTGCTGTCTTCGCTGAGATACAGCCCACTGCAGAATATGGATAGGGTAGGAGAAGGTGTGTATTTCCTGGGTAAAGTTCATTTCTGCCTGACATATTTGCCTTTTCTCTTGTCTTGGGTCCCTAATCAACTTTGTTCATTTACTCTCTGTAAGCCTGGTGGCAAAAATTGTGAAAAGATATGAAAACCAACCATCTGCATCCAACCGAATAATGAAACAATATCTGCTCTGGCGGGATAACTAGAGTTTGTGAGGCTCTTTAAAACAGGCCATGCCTAGAAATTTTCAGTGAGTGTATAAACAGACCTAAGTTAATTATGCCTGAGGAGTGTCATGTACTCTTTGGTATCTAACAAAACCTTTGAATCCTTATTTTAAAAATGATTTGAAATCTTAGTTTTTGAAAACTAACCTGGATTATCAGTCTTTCTCAGTCTTAGAAATTGATTTTTTTCTGGGACTGCCACTGACAATCAAAAGACATAGGTTTGATTGATGGAAAGGAGAGAACATGTTTGAGTACTTGGCATATGCCTATATTTCCCTAAGCATTTTATGTGTTTTACCTTAATATCTTCACAACTCTACTAGTTTCTATATATTATTATCCTATTATACATTGGGAAAGTAAAAATCTGATATCCTAAGTAACTTTGTAGGTCTTCACACCTTATATCTGAGATTTATCATTCCCAGGTAAATACTTATAGTACACCATTATGTGGATTTCTGTTCAGTGGTGTTTGGAATCTCTTTTGCATGAACTGAAACAATACTTTCTGAATCTTCCTAATCAGACTCGTGTATAATCACATGGAAAATCACTGCCAAAAAAAACTTGTCATTTTTTCCTGTTTGTTTCCCCTTTTCTGCCCATTCTTTCCTTCTTCTCACATTACTACTTCTTCAGATCTCCCCACCTTCCCTACCACCACCCTTGGAGAACTCATGATAATGACCTAATAATTGTCCTGCGAAATTTTTGTTTATATTCCTATAATAACATACAAATGTAAATTACATATAAACACATATGTGGAGGTTATTTTTTCTTGCAGTATGAGCTGTATGCAAATGATCTGCATTCTACTTTTTATCACTCAGGAATGCCTTGTGGAGGGGCATCTGAGTAGCTCATGAGTTAAGAATCTAACTCTTGATTTCAACTCAGGTTCGTGGGATTGAGCCCCACAGTGGGCTCCACACTCAGTAGGTAGTCTGCTTGGCTGTTCTCTCCCTCTGCCCATTCCCCATTCATGCACACCCCTCTCTCTCCCAAATAAATAAATAAATAAATCTTAAAAAAAAAAAGAATACCTTGTGGAAATCCCTTCAAGTCAACAGGTATAATTCTGATTTATATCTTTCTATTGCTGCATAGTATTTCCTGGTATGGAAATAGCATTTTTTTTTTAGCCATTCCTATTATGACCAATACCCTTATAAAGTATGTGTGTATTAATATTTCAATACTTGTGTT
>PITA01008258.1:66083-85923 GCA_004023965.1 Spilogale gracilis | reverse complement strand
ACTGGTGCAGCCGCTTTGGAAAACAGTGTGGAGATTCCTTAAAAAATTAAAGATAGAGCTACCCTATGACCCTGCAATTGCACTACTGGGCATTTACCCCAAAGATACGGATGTAGTGAAAAGAAGGGCCATATGCACCCCAATGTTCATCGCAGCAATGGCCACAATCGCCAAACTGTGGAAAGAGCCAAGGTGCCCACCAATAGATGAATGGATAAAGAAGATGTGGTACATATATACAATGGAATACTATGCCTCCGTCAGAATGGATGAATACCCAACTTTTGTAGCAACATGGACTGGACTGGAAGAGATTATGCTGAGTGAAATAAGCCAAGAAGAGAAATTCAAGTATCACATGGTCTCACTTACTTGCGGTGCATGAGGGGCAAGCTGGCAGACAGTGGCAGAAGGAAAGCTAGGGTAATCTAGGGAGAGAAACGAAACAACAGAGACTTTGAACACAGAAACAAACTGAGGGACTTGGAGGGAGGGGAGTGGAGGGAGGGGAGAGCCTGGTGGTGGGTACTGGGGACACCTAAAGCATGGAGCACTGGGTGTGGGGAATGGGGAATGAATCTTGAAACACTGGGAAAAAAAATTTTAGTAACAATAAAAAAAAAAGCTTTCTCCAGGGTTACCTGTCCTCAGAAAACCAACAAAACTCCATAAGCTGGTGCACTTCCCAGGGAATGTGACCAATGACCTGCCCAGATAGATAATCTGCAAATGAAAATGACCAGAGAAAGTCTCCAACACTGATGAACTGGTTTGATAAGAGTCCTTTGTCCTGGTTCAGAAGAAAGCTATAATCACCCAAGTAGCCATCAACAACAGAGAGGAACTCATGGCCACGTGGACCAAAGGAAATTGACCAGTTTCTCAAGTAAGAGTAGATAATGGTGGTCAACATGCTGCTAGCCACCAATTTTTGTAGGAAATGTTTATCATTTAACCTGTGTTTGGTCTTCCCAGTGAACCACCGACTCTGATGTCCTCAACACAATGATCAACAACTACACCTGACTCTAGACTGAATTATCCCTAGTAAACCTTAGTTCCTCAATTTTTCAAGAAAAGAGGAATCTATTTAAAAATTATAATATTGAAGTAAACTGGAAAGATGAATACAAAATATTCATGGAAATAACTTCTATGCCTCCAAATAGTCTTTGTTCATTCTTAAAACCTCTATTTGCTCATTTCTCACATTCAAACCATCACTGAATCCTGAAAAGACTTAGTATTCACCCTCTTGTCTGCATTTACATCCTCATAGATTGACTTTCTTCCTTTATCACTTGGATTACTCCAGTGGTCTGCTCTGGCTGGTTACATCCTTACATCTTAGCCCTCACCTACCTCTACTCTACACTAACACCAGAGTGATCTTTTGAAAACACAAATCTCATCACCTTACCACTTTTCCCTCGTCATACTACATCAATAGCTTTCTGTTGCCTTGAAGATAAATACCAAATATTTAGCAGGTCTGTAAGGCCCTGTGTGAGTTTGGCTACTGCTCATCTCTTCAGCCAAGACCTTCCAGTCATCAAATTCATTCAGGTGACACCTTGATTGCTCTTACTACAGGGACTTTGAATGTGCAATTGCCACTGGTGGGGAAATTATTTATATCTCTTCTCTTCTAGTCAAACTTCCTTGTTTCTTCAGGTTTCATCTCAATCATCACTTCTCAGTAAAGCCTTCCCTGACTTCGTAGCACTTAACCACAATTTAGAATTTTCCACTTATTTGTGTAATTATTTGATTAATGACCAATGCGACAGAGTAGAGAGCAAGCATGTGGAGGACAGAGATGATGTAGTGTTTTGCTCATCATTGTATCACCAATGGCTGGCTTAGTAACTGGAAATGTTCAATAAATATTCATCAAATCACTAAATGCATGAATTACTGAATGACATTTCAAGGTAGTACAGTCAAGAGTTTTCTGGTGCCAAAATTTGGCCTTCTCAGAGGTTGTGTTGGAGGTAAATCTGCCTCCAGGAATTGAGGAAGATATGACTCATGACCTAAAAAGCAGTGACTACATCAGTACTCTGAAACATACCTGAAACTTACGATGAAACAGTCCCATCCAGTAAAGGAGTGCCCTATGAGAAAGGGGACTACAGTGGGATTCAAATGTGTCACAGTAAAAATATCCTCTAGTGATACCTGGCGCTGCTCTTCATCTTGGTGAGAGAGGCTCCTCCTGAATGGACAGATGAGTAGCTGCCATTTTCTTAACCTGGCATCTGGCTGTTTATTGTAATGGTCACGGAATCAGAATGTTCAGTATACATGCCCAATGAACAATTCCTAGTGTTTGAAATAGAAGAAAACAAACTAGGGGAAAATGGAAGCCAACAATGCTCTTCAGAAGGGATAGCATCTAGGAAGAGAATGGCAGAAGGTCAAGATGTGAAACAGGAGAAGACTAAGCTAACTACATAAAGGAACAATATCATTCCACAACTCTAGCATGGCAAGGTTTAAGACAGGTAGGCAGTGTTAGTTATAATGGTCAAGATTACTTGAACAGATTAAGATTAAAATTAAAGCACATTGGGTACTCTGCAATCAAAGAGCTAACATCCACTACAAGTTTGTGCTTAATCCTGAAGTAGGGATGACCTTTTGTTGAACATACATCTGAAACCATGGTGATGCACTGGTAATAAGATCACTTAAATGACCTCTTCCGGTCATGGTGTCTCTAGCTTCCAAGACAAACTGTCTTTCCCTGTCAACACTAAAAACTTGGGAGCCATTTTGTCTCACCAAGAAATAAGATTTATATCTTGGGAATGCCTCATATTAAAGATTCTAAGTCCAGGTCAGAGATATTTTCTATAGATCACATCCATACTTGAGACTCAAAACTCTTTTGAGTCACCAGTTTTCAGTCACAATCTAAGAAACTATACTCATAAGAGACCCTCAGCATGTAGCATGAGGACACAAAGAACGGATGGTTCCAGTATGATATGGAATTCATTCACTCACCCATCCAGTGCTGGAATGCAAAAGAGGACATCTGGGTCAGTGAAGAAGAAGGGAATATGCAAACAGTTGTGTTTGGCCCACTTTGTGACCATGCATAATTAGGATCATTATTCAGCACAGAGATGCTTACAGCTGGCCTGATTTTGTTTTGTCCATGGATTTGTGAAAGTTTTTCCAGGATAGGTAGGCTCGGTATGTCACAGTGCCTGCCTGGTGCCAACACTCTTTCCTCCAATTTTTCATTCTAAGAATGCCCATTCTTAAAATGTAGTATTCAGAATATTACCCTTTGATACCTTTGGTTTTATAGTAGGTCCTGGTTCCAATGTCTAGGACTACCTAAAAATGTTAGGACAGGATTATTCACATGCCCTACATCAATCCTACCCCTTTCTAGTATCAGTTATTGGTGAGAGGCCCTAGGGAACAAGGTCACACTGATAGAGAGAATGCAATCAGTAATGAAGGGGAAATGCTGATGTACTGAATGCACTCTACTTGAATCAGAAGAACACAAATGCTTCAAAATTGTACTTGGCAACTTGCCACAATGACTGGTTGTGGGCACTTTTCAGTGTTATTGATAGGAATATCTCTAGGTGCTCCAAAAATACACAAAACTAAGCTCCTACCAAAATCTATATACGGTATAATCATGTTTCATCTTCTAGAAATTCAGTGACCCACTTGAAGGCTTACAAAATAAGAAAAATAACTTTGAATAATTTTAGTATTACTAAAGAGATCTGTTCAGAATCAGATGGATCTGTGTTTGAATATTATCTTCTCATATTAAACATAATGTGGACATTATTCTTTGTTTTTTACTCTAGTTTTACATGATAAATTCTAATATAAGCTATTTAAACTCAGCAAAAGAAAGGTTTCCCAGGGACTTGGAGAGTAACAATAAATACAATTACCATCAAGTGAAATATACTGTCGCCAAAAATGCAAGTGAATTATTTAGCTTCCTAGCTATGTCATAAATGGAAATCAAGCTTGTATCTATTTTTTAAATGCTAAGCTCATAGGAAACTTCTAAAATTTTAATGCAGTATATCTGTTAGAAATACTGATTTATTAATATATTTCAACCTAGAGACAAGGGAGATCTTTGATTGCAGTCTTCTAACCATAAATAAATCGGTGAGTTTTCCAAAAAATGAATGTCATCGTTTAGTAGAAGCCAGAAAAACATTTTTGAGCTATTCTTTCCACTTGCATTTAAGTTCCAACTATTTCCCTGTGAAAGGTCACACGTTATTGTGCAAATGTGTCAGTATTGTCTCTGAGTCATCACTCTACAGGGATGTGGACATTCTGGACTCCATGTCTAGACATCTGCTTATTCAGGGAGAACATGGGGCTCCTTGGGATTCATGCCAGCTCTTGTATTCTCTGCTTAGCCCTGGATACTGCTGATCCTCAGAGTCACGTTTTTCAGTCTTTCAAATAGGATGAAAATCCAGCAGCCCTTCCATCTTCTGTTCTATGTAGCTCTCGGTGCTAAGCAAAAATACCATCTCCAGGGATTCTTATGAGGTCTAAATAGATGACGTTGACACTCCCTGGAAGAAAGAAGCTGTGTCAATAGATGTGAGGCATTTATTATGATGTAACTGAAGATCCTTATTAAAGTACTGCAAATAAGGCAGAATGTTGAAGTGCCTAAATAAAGCTTGAATGTCCAGTATAGCATCGCTCTTCTGATTGCAAAATTAATACACGCTGGGTTTGGAAAAGACCAAAAAAAATTAAGGAAGATAACAGAAAACCTTGATGATAATATCTCCACATAAAAATGATTGAAAATATAACAGAAATTTAAATTTGATTTCCCCTTTTCCCCCAAGAGTAATGCTCAAAAAAATGTACTGATTGCCAAACAAACATCTTTGTTGAATTAAATGCATTAGTATAAATTTCTGAAGTGTTTTTCTTCCCTGGCTTTTGGAGAAATGTACCAATTTTCTGAAGTTGCTATAGTTAGAGGGATATATATATATATCACTTATATATATGCACATATATTATATATATCTAAGCATATAATATACACACATATAATATTTATAATCCACAGAATATATAGCATATAAAATATACATATCACACATGAAGTATATATGCATACATATATACATACATGCAAACATGACGTATAGATACACATGTGCTCATACCTTCATTTAGCAACATATCCCAACACATATATGTACATTTGTATAAACTGAAGTCTACAAGCTTTACCTTTCTCTTAGATCCACTTAGATTTCTTCGCTTGACATCAGGATCCCCATCCTTCTATCATTTTCTCTCGTTGCCCCTTTAGTCAAGCTGAAACTGTTTTTTTCTAGCTTATCATGCACTTTCTGGCCCCCAGGTCTTTGTGGACGTCACTCTTTCCACCTGCAAGGCACTCTGTATCTCTCCTGCTTGAGTCTCTCAGACCATAAGGTTATGATGCTTAAGAGCAGGAGTTTGGGGATCAGATAGTTTGGGATCAAATTCTGAACCTGCTTCTGGCTACGGGATTTAAGCAAAGTATTTAACTTCTGTTTGACATTATGCCCTCATCTAGAAAATAAAGATAATAGTAGTTCTCTCATAGGTCTGTTACAAAAACTAAATACATTAAAATATGGAAAGGATGTCCATGCTGGACTCATAGAAAGTACTCAGAAAAAAATTACCCTATTTTACTAATTTTATCAACTATGTAAGTATACACTCATTTTTCACATTGGAACCATTCCAATCTGGAAGGCTTCATAAAATTAGTGGTTTCTTCAAATTGTTCAGAATTGAGATGACAGCTCTGGGAGAAACTTCTTTATTTTATTTTAATATTTTATTTATGTATTTGAGAGACAGAGAACACTACCAGGGGGAGGGGCCGAGGGAAAAGCACACTCGCGCTAAGCAGGGAGCGAAAGGCTCCATGAATGGGAGGGGTACTCCTGGGACCCTGAAATAAGGACCCGAGCAGAAGTCAGACACTTAACTGATGGAGTCACCAGGTGCCCCCGAGAACCTTCTACTGACACTTTCGGATAGCAAAGTTGGTCTAGCATGGAGGAGTTTTTGTTTCCGTGAAACACAGGTATCTGCAACATGAGAGCATGGATTCTAGATACCCGTGGGCTCTGCGGCTTCCTGTGTCCTTGGGCAAGCTCTCTAATCTCTGAGTCTCTCTTTGAACATCTGTAAATTGAAAGCTTGTGTCATCATGAATTACATAATGAATGTAAAGCATTTAATCTGGTACCAAAAAAAGACCATAATAATAACTGCAAAGTTTTTGAGGACTTACTATGTACCAGACACGTAGGAAGTGTGTTCTAACGGCTTCACATGGCTAAATTTGTTTAATCCCTCCCCAAATACCCTGACAGGGTGCTCCTATTATCCCTACTTTCCAGGCAAGGAAACTGAGACAGGGAGAGGTGAAGTTACCCTTCCAGGGTCCAGCTGCAGCGAGCTGGACTTCTAATGCGCATTCCTTGTCTCCATGTCTCTATGCTCTAACCGCCGCTCTGCCTGAGTGAGCGGCTTCAAGAAAATTCACCAATCTCACAGATGCTCTGTGACCCCTTCGGAGAGAGCCCGAGTTCCGGAGGCGGGCAGGGGTCTGTCTGATTCCCGGGTTATCAGTAAGTAGCTCACAGTAAGTAAATGTACAACAAAGCAGCAACCCGCGGAAGTACTGTTCTCCAGGACCCTCTAGGGGGATCTTTGGGGGAGTTCCGACAAATCCCAGCAAGGACCAGTGACTGCAGAGTTTATTAAAACCGGAGCCTGTGGAGTGGGCAGCACCAGGAGGTCTTTATCCATTAAAACAAAACAAAAAACTCTTAAAAATGAGAGAGAGAGAGAGAGAGAGAGAGAGAGAGAGAGAGAGAGAGAGAGAGAGACAGAGACAGAGACAGAGAGAGACAGAGAGAGCCCTCCGGCTCCAGGCAACGGAAATGTCCTTTGTTAAGAAATGTTAAACATGTTCTTTTGTGGTAACTCCCACCCCTATACACCCCCCCACACACACACAACCTCGGCTTGTTTGCCCTCCCTCCCAAGGGCCCATCAGGTGTCCAGGAGGCAGGACTGGCTGGGGTGTCCACAGACGCTGAACTGGAAAACCAGCCCGAGGGAACAGCCTCCAGCTGAATCCTGACGCACAGCTGCTTCCCTGGAAGCCCACTGGGTGTTCTTTCCATTATTGGACTTCTGGGTACCCCTTCAAGCCGCGTTGGAGGAAACAATACAGGAGGGACCCCAGTCGGTAAGAGCAGAGTGCGGCTGAGAGGAATATTTTCCCTTTCCGTGAGGAGATTGGCCCTGCCCGGGATTCTGCCCAGTAACCGACTGACTTCAGGACCGGTGAGTCCGGGTTAGATGGGCAGGGGGCGGGGGGCTGGGGAGGCAGCCTGGCCAGGAAGGCAGGGCTGACCACAGGGACCACAGGCTTGGCTGGCAGACCCCGACCTTGCCGTGGCAGAGGCACCCAGCTCTTCTTAGCTTCTGTCATGATCCTAAGCAGAAAAGAAGTCATCTCGCTTCAGTGGGAGATGTTGAATACATTTTATTTAGGTATATACTATAAGGCCGGTAAACCTGTCTTATTCTTCATTGTCTCGTTAGCACTTAGCACATAGCACATAGTAGGTGCTCAGTAAAATGTTTTTAAAACAATGTGGGATAAAATGACTATGAGAAGAAGTGGGCTCATCTCAGGTGTGGGGCATGAACGCCATTCCCATAACTGTGGTCCACAGGCTTCTGGGCTCCACAGGGTGCCCACCATCCCTCTCCCCTTCTGTCTTGAGGCCACATTCAGTATTATGCATTTCCCTTGTACCCTCTGGCAAAAAATCTAACTTTAAAAGGCAAAAAGAGTGGTGGTTTTCATGACCTGGGAAGGGGTGAAATAGGTGAAGCATGGAATTATTATTATTTTTCCTTTACGACAGTGAAAATATTCCATCTGATACTGTCATGGTGGATACATGACAGGAGGCCCTTGGCAAAACCCACAGAACCCCACAGCACAAAGAAGGAACCTTCACACATGCAAAGTTTTAAAACATCTTGTAGGATAGGCAATCTTAGGATGGAACACAGAAGGTCACGAACCAGTCTAATGTACTACAGGTGTGGGAAACCATTTCATCACAGAGTCTGGGGGAAAGAGATGCAGACCTAAGCAACTATGGACATGAGCAGATAAGATGACCCTGGAAAATCTCAATAGTTCCAGAAAGTAAGAAAGTGCTAACACACACACACACACACAATTAAGGGATATGTCAAATAAACACAGGAGTCAACAAAAAGAGCTCCCAAAGGTCAAAGCTGAAACAATTTGAGAAAAAAAATCAATAAAGTAATATTGCATTATAATCCAAAGAATAAAATGAATATCCATAAGTTCATACTGATGTAAATAAATGATCGAATAAATAGACAAATGAGGGGAAGAAACAAGTCTCCTGTGTAGAATGCAAAATAATTTATATAGTTTGCCCTTGAGGAGTGGAGCCTAAGTCCCCATTCCTTAAGTGTGCACCGTGCACAGTGGCTTCCTCTAGGAAAACAACCATACAGTGGGGAGACCTACCAAACAGGTGATCAAGGTAAACTTCAAAGGCGGCAAGCTATGTCGGTGGTAAGTTCCTCTGTCACGCTATGGTGAGAATATCACGTTACCTTCGTAGCCCTCCTTTCAAAAGCTCATAATCTCAATCTAATCATGGAAAACTTTAGACAGATCCCATTTTACAAAACGCTGGACCAACACACTTCTATACTCTCAAGGGCACCAGAAACAAGGCAAGTCCAAGAAATTGTCACAGCCAAGAGAAGCCTAAGGAGACATGACAACTAAATGTAATGTGGCATCCTGTATGGGATGGGATCCTGCAGCAGAAAAAAATTTTTTTTGTTAAGGATATCAAGAAAAAAGCCAAGGAAGGAAATCTAAATAAAGCATGGACTTTAGTTAATAATGATATACCGATGTTGGTTCATTCATTGTGACAAAGGCACTGTGCTAATGTAAGATGTTAGAAACAGGGAAACTGGATATAGGGTAGGTATATGCCAACTTTCTGTGTGGTTTTCACATCTTGTCTGTAAATCTAAAACTGATCTAAAATAAAAATATCATTTGGGCAGAAAAGATCTAACTATAATATCAGTTTTCTAGATTTTATGGGAAGTCTAGGAAGGTTACATCACACTTTGCAGCTAAACTTAGCCTTCCTTCTCCATTCACTACTCCCTCTCCAGATTCTTCCTTCTGTGTCCTCCCAGCTGGGTCTCTTCTCTATTTTCAGTGCTCGCAATCCGCTACTTCCGCTCCAATGTAACTGCATCTAAAAATCCCCAAGTATGTTAGCTTTTGTCCTCAGCCTGCCTGGCCCACTCAGCAGAACAAATCCAAAATTAGCAAACAGCATTTGGACCTTTTTCCTCAAGCATGTCCCTCAGGATGGATCCACTCTGCTACCGTACTCAATTTAGAGAGATGTCCTAAAAAGGTTTCTTTCTGACTCAGTGTGTGGTTTCCAGAGGAATTCCAAAACAACTCCTAAAATAAAAAATGTACGTGGAAGAAGCTCCTAAACCTAACCTTAAACAGAGGGATGATGTCCAAAAGCCTACAGGATTGAAGGGAATTTATGAAGCTCAATTTTAACTGTCATAAAAATCACAAATAAAAAGAGAAGATTCAAAGGTCAAGTGCTTCACAAGCTGAGGGGCCAAATCGGTAAGTGGCAAGAGAACACACAAAAAAACAAAGCTAAGGGGAAAATTCCCCAGTGAATTCTAGGTTCCCTACCACCAAATTATCTCCTGATGATAGGTGCTGCTTACACAGGGCTGGGGTCGTCCTCAGATGCGGTGATGGTTCATCCTGACTCACCCACTCAGTCTTCTGATTCTTCCGGGTAAACAACAATAAGTCACTTGAAAATGAGCCAAGCGGAGCCAAGAGTGCCTTGCCGAGGTGACCAGAGACAGTAGTGTCTCCTGCCTGTGACCTCATCCACGTTCCCATTATTCTCTACCCACACTGAGTACAATAGGCAGAGAGGGAAAGACCTTTGAAGGTATTGAATCTTCTAATAAACCATAATAGGAATGCCCTTTAAGAGTTGACTAGCTATTGCTATAAACCAGTGATGCCCTGCCAGGAAGAAGAAAAGTAATTGCATAATTGACATTCTTCTTAAAAGAACCATTATGTATAAACGTATGTGTGTCTGTATATGCAAAATCTTAGCACTCTGCTTTTAAAGTCTTCAATGTCTTCAAGATATTTTTCTTTTGGAGCACCTGGGTGGCTTCCTCAGTTAACAATCTGTCTTCGGCTCAGGTCATGATCTTAGGGTCCTGGGATCAAGCCCCGCATAGGGGTCTCTGCTCAGTGGGGAACCTGCTTTCCCCTCCCCCTTTCCCACTGCCTCTCCCCCTACTCGTGCTCTCTCTCACACAAATAAAGAAAATCTTTTTTTAAAAAAAGATATCTTTGTTTTAAGAAACAAATACATGATTTTACTTGGTGCTAACTTTATAGTAAAGGCTGAGCCGTCTGTATTCACAACATCACTTTCTGCATTTGCACACACACCTCTCCAGCTTCCCTGTGTTTCCTGGCCTCCCATTATTGTGGCCTCAGAAGAAAACTAGAGAGCGTGAGCTGAAGGCAAAGGGGTCAGAGCAATAGCTAAGAAGGCTTGCAGATCAGGAAGTCAGAGAGCAAGATTGGAGCTTGCCAGTGGTCAAGCTGGCCACAGCAAGGGCAGAAATTACCTCGGGACGCAGAAGCTCTATGATGGGGGAGGCAGGAGAGGGCTGGAACAGCCTTATTGAAGAATTGCTATGAGCCAGGGATGATTAGGGACCCAGTCCCAACATCTTTAAATCCTAAATTCACACATTGCCCATCCCTAAAAATCCTGGTCATTTATTCTATTACTTCTGCTACTACTGCATTAGTCATGGAGTAAATGGCAGACTCTGGGAAGTTTTCCAGTATTCATGCATCTTTTTTCTTCAAAGACTTTATCAGAGATCTTAATGGAAGGACTATCAAGAATTTGGCACCATGATTTAAAACTGCCACAGTTAGACACTAAGAGCTCCAAGAGTTTGCCATGCTCTAAGGAAGCCCAAGCCACATGGGGAGGCCCTGGTGAGCCCTCCAGTCAACAATCCTAGCTGGGCTCATTCTACAGCCATCCCAACCCAGGCACCAGATGCATGGGCAAAGAAGCCATCTTGGAAGCTGAAACTCCAACCCTAGCTCCATGCATTCAGTTTACTTCCAGCTGTTCCAGTCACTCTGGCTAAGACCCTAGACATCATGGTAGTGAAGAGAAGACATCATTGTGGCACATATCATCTGTTGTGCCCTTTTTGAATTCCTGACTAGAGATTCCATAAGCATGATAAAAAGATAGTTGTTTTATGTGACAAGATGTGTGTGGTTACTTAGGAATGGAAAGCAGGAGGAGCTGCTCTTTATGAAGCAGTTATTCTGTACCAATATTCCATATGTAATTGTTAATCCTTAAAATGCTATCAGATGGGTACTAGTACATAGATGATAAAAATGAGGCTTAGAGGAATAGAGAACTTATCACAGATCATATCTTTGGAAGTGAAGAGGGCACAGTGAAATGCCATACTCATTCAAACCAGAAGCCAAAGCTCTGACCCACTCCGGGGGCCATGGGGAATCCTTCTGATCAGAAAGGAGAGGGAGGTGGAGAAAGTTGGTGGCCCGCCTTCCTCCCAAATCTGCATGGATCTCTCCACCTTTGAATATTAACAGTATGTGCTTCATTCTCTTGAACACTTTTTCTTCTTAACTAAATCTGCCCAAGGATGAGAGAAGCTTACACCCTAAGAAATGTCTGCATTCTTCATAATTTGGAGGTGGAGAGTACTTACCTTTTCATATGACCTTAGAAGCTGTTTTCTTTGCTTGCTTGAGATTCTAAAATGACCCAATGGTCTAGCTTTTCTTAAACACATTTATGCAAACAAACACTTTGAGCATACACTTATATGTGTGTCAATACTTAAAGTTTTTAATGGGAAAAATGAGCTGCTTCTTTCTTGTTTATTTAGCTAAGTAAGTTAGATTTGTGACAACACCACTGTATCTAAACTCCTTCTGTATTTTGTGTTATTAACAGAGCAGAGAAACTAGTTCCATAGAAATATGTGGACAGAAATGGAATAGAGATGTTGAAGCAATTTTAGCAAGTTCAGGATATTTATTGACTCATCCAAAATAATTTCTCTTCAATCTTTCATTAGCAGAGTTTTAACAATTTAATCTATAAAATTTTAGCTAAATTTGTGTCATCTTTGGACGAAAAAAATAGATTCTAGCCCCCAAAGTCTCTTTTATATGAAAAATAAAAGTCAAAATGTTCTATCAAATTCATAAATTGATGATAAGAAAAGGTGTGACATCAAAAAACGGGCAGGAGACATGAAGAGTCACTTCCCCATAGAAGACATACAAATGGCTAACAGACGTATGAAAAAATGTTTGTCATCATTAGCTATCAGGGAAATTCAAATCAAAACCACATTGAGATACCACCTTATACCAGTCAGAATGGCCAAAATTAACAGAACAGGAAACAACAAGTGTTGGAGAGTCTGTGGAGAAAGGGGAACCCTCTTACACTGTTGGTGGGAATGCAAGTTGGTGCAGCTGCTTTGGAAAACAGTGTGGAGATTCCTTGACCCTGCAATTGAAGTACTGGGTATTTACTCCAAAGATACATCTGTATGTATACATCTGTATCTTTGGGGTAAATACCCAGATAAAAAGAAGGGCCATATGTACCTCAATGTTCATAGCAATGGCCACAATCACCAAACTGTGGAAAGAGCCAAGGTGCCCTTCAACAGATGAATGGATAAAGATATGGTCCATATATACAATGGAATATTACGCCTCCATCAGGAAGGATGAATACCCAATTTTTGTAGCAATGTGGACCGGATTGGAGGAGATTATGCTGAGTGAAATAAGCCAAGCAGCGAAAGTCATATGGTTTCACCTACTTGTGGAGCATAAGGAGTAATATGGAGGACAATAGGAGAAGGAAAGGAAATGCAAACTGGGGAAAATTAGGGAGGGGGATGAAACATGAGAGACTTTGGACATAGAAACAAACTGAGGGTCTTGGAAGGGAGGGAATGGGGGGTGGGTGAGCCTGGTGATGGATTTTGAGGGCACAAATTGCATGGAGCACTGGGTGTGGGGCATAAACAATGAATCTTGGAACACTGAAAAAATAAAATAATGTAATAAAAAATAAAAAACCTACTTCATTGATAATTAGTGTTGAGTTATGAGAAATGTCATAACACTCTATAAAAGCTCTGTTATTTCAGGTTTCTAAGTCCTTATTTTGCCCTATCATTTGTTTCTGTCATTAAAAAACAATGGTATTGGTTTGGAGGAAGATGGTGGAAGGCCGGGTGACTCCATTTCAGGGAGTGCCCTGAAGTGAGCTCAATTCCTGCAAAAAACACTACAGGAACACTGTGAGAACCCATGAAATCAGCCTGAAATGTAATATTTCACACTTCTGGATCACTACGGGGGATGAAGAGCACCGGCAAAGAGGTAGAGTGGTGTAGGAGCGATCAGAGGGATATCCAAAGACAAGGGGCACGGGGGGAGGAAGCCCGCAGAAGGCAACCCATTGGAAAGCAATACCCCAGTACGAAAGTGCTCTGTGTTTGGGGAACAACAGCAGATTACGGTCTGATTCAAAGCAAACAGAAATGGAGTGCCTGAGGGGCAGCTGGGGAAATGGGTATATAGATCTGCAGAGAGAAAGTGCGCCCGGTGCCGCAAGAGGGAACGCGACAGAGCCGGCGGAACAGAGTCTATTTTTCCGCCGCTTTTTTCCTTTTTTTTCTTTCCTCCACTGCTTTTCTCTGCCGCTTCTCTCCACTCTGTGGGCCAGGCATGGGTCACCCAGGGAAGGTGATTTTGCAGACTTGCGTGGGACGTGTGGGGACACAGGACCTCAGTCCCTCCTGTGTGAGGGTCACACAGACTCCCTGGGTACAGACAAGGTCGCACGACCCAGAATTAGTTGCGGTTTCCGTGGCACAGGAGCAAAATGAAAAGCGGGGGCTTTGGACAGAAATCAACCCCGAGTCTGCGCCCGCCTGGCTGTGACAGGCAGCCAAGGGAGATGATACAGGAAGGGACTGTGGGGCCCCCCCATCGTCCAGAGGGTTGCTAATCTGGGAAGGAGGGCTGGGCGCAGACATCTTGCTCCAACCTGACTTCCTAAACAGCTGCAAAAAGCCACAAAAGAACAAACCCTCCAGAGAACTAAAGCCTGACAACCTGGTTACCATAGACTCCAGTCCCTAGGAAGGGGGCGGAGAGATGCAGCCCAGATAGAAGGGACTGAAAAACAGCTCAGCAGGCCCCGCCCCCAGAAGGCAAGCCAGAAGCAGAGGATAACAACACCCAAACTGTAAAACCTCAACATCAGGGGGAAAGGCAATATATTAAGCTCCTGGTACTGCCCCAAAAACTGTACACTCTATTGATACAGTTTTTCACCTTATTTGCTTTTTAACTTTTTTCTATTTTTACTTTTGAAGTTTCCATTTTAAACTTAAAAATTCATTCCCATGGTGTTTGTTCTTTTAATTTTTAACGCACTTTTTATCACAATGTGATACTTAATACAACACTTCATAATAATTTTTTATCTTGAATTTTTTTCAAACACATACCTGTGTTTTCTGTTGTTGTTGCTTCTCATTTGTTTGTTTTATCTGTTTTTTCCCTTTCTTCTCTCTTCTTTCCTTTATTTTTTCATTTAAATATATATATAGTTATAAGCTTCAAGGTAATCCTGCATCCTTATTCAATACTAACCCTATATAAACACCAGTTCTAATCTCCCTATATCTTTAGAAAGTGGGCTCCTCCAACAATAATAACAAGACAAACTTGGGAGGATCTGAAATACTTCCCTTGCCCACGAGGAGTGTCTGCCCTCACCTTCCCACCCTATTCTGTCAGTGTTTCTGTGTAATTGTTTTTGCTTTTGTATTATATAAATACTGGTCTTAGGGGTCATTCAGGTTGGGCTTAGCTTTTTGATCTCTTCATTCACTCTTGATGGTCTTTTTCTTTACTCTGTAGTAGTTTTGTACCATATAAATCCTACCACTGGGCCCCACTCTGGCAGGGGTTTCTTTTCTTGTTTCCTTTCTCCCCTTCTCTTTTTTCTTTCTTCTTCCTTTTTGGTGGTGAATTCTGATTGCTCCAAAACCGCCCAGCAACCAATTCACCTGGATAGTAGCTGATATATTTAGCTATACAACCCCTCAACTACTCCTTGCCACAATGACTCGGAGGAGGAACATCCAACAGAAGAAGAACCTTGAGACTACAACCCCGGTCACAGAATTACTGGAAATGAACATAAACAATATGACAGAAATGGAATTCAGGGCAGCAATCTTCCAAGCAATGGCTAATTTGGAAAAGGACATTAGTCTCAAAATGGAAGCCCTAATGACAGAAGTGAAAGCCAAGGTTAGAAAGGCTATTAATGAGATGCAATCTAATTTAAATACGCTAACAGCTAGAGTAAGTGAAACTGAAGATCATATCAGTGATTTAGAAGACAGATGGATTAAGAAGGAGGAGCAAGAGAAGTCTTGGAGCAAACAGCTAAAATCCCATGAGAACAGAATAAGGGAAATAAATGATGCCATGAAATGCTCCAATATCAGAATTGCAAGAATCCCCGAAGGAGATGAGAGAGAGAGAAGCCTAGAAGATATAGTTGAACAAATCATGGATGAAAATTTCCTTAATCTGGGGAATGAAACAAATGTTCATGTCCTAGAGGCAGAGAGGACACACCCCCCCAAGATCAATGAGGCCAGAAAAACTTCCAGGCACATAATTGTGAAATTCGTGAATCATAAAACCAAAGAATATGTCTTAAGGGCAGCTAGGGGGAAGTGATCCCTTACATATAGAGGGACGACCATCAGAATAACATCAGATCTATCCACCGAAACCTGGCAAGCCAAAAAAGGCTGGCAAGACATATTCAGGAAATTGCATGACAAAAATATGCAACCAAGGATAATGTACCCAGCAAGGTTGACTTTCAAAATGGAAGGAGAAATAAAGAGTTTCCAGGACCATGAAGGTCTAAAAGATTATACAACCACCAAGCCAGCACTACAAGAAATACTAAGAGGAGTTCTATAAAAGAGAAATGAACCCAAGGGTGACACAGAACAGAAATTTACAGAGGTGATCTATAGAAACATGAACTTCACAGGCAACATGTCAATACAAACATATCTATCAATAATCACTCTCAATGTGAATGGCCTAAATGCTCCAATAAAAAGGTTGCAGACTGGATAAAACGACAGGACCCATCCATATGCTGTCTACAAGAGACACATTTTGAATCTAAAGACACTTTCTGATTGAAAGTGAGAGGATAGAGGACCATCTTTCACGCCAAAGGACCTCAAAGAAAGCCAGTGTAGTGACTCTCATATCAGACAAATTGGATTTTAATCTAAAGACTGTAGTCAGAGACACAAAAGGACATTACATCATTCTCAAAGGGTCTATACACCAAGATCTAACAATTGTAAATATTTATGCCCCCAACATGGGAGCAGCTAATTAATAAGCCAACAGTCAAGCAAAATAAAGAATCATATTGATATCAACACATTAATTGTAGGAGATCTTAACACACCACTGTCAGCAATGGACAGATTGTCTAAACAGAAAATCAACAAAGAAACAAGAGCTTTGAATGACACATTGGACCAGATGGACCTCATAGATATATTCAGAACATTCCACTCTAAAACAGCAGAATACTCATTCTTCTTGAGTGCACATGGAACTTTCTCCAGAATAGACCACATACTAGGTTACAAATCAGGGCTCAACCAATATCAGAAGATTGAGATTACTCCCTGCATATTCTCTGACCACAATGCTGTGAAACTGGAACTCAACAACAACAAAAATTTCAGAAGAAAATCAAACACTTGGAAGCTAAAGATGATCCTGCTCAAGAATCTGTGGATCAACCAGGAAATCAAAGAAGAACTGAAACACTTCATGGAAACCAATGAGAATGAAGACACATTCATCCAAAACCTATAGAATACAGCAAAGGCAGTCGTAAGGGGGAAATTCATAGCTATCCAAGCCTCACTCAAAAAAAATTTAAAAATCCCCAATACACCAACTCTCATTACACCTTAAAGAACTGGAAAATCAACAAAAAATTAAACCAACCCCCCACACAAGACGGGAAATAATTAGGATTAGAGCAGAGATGAATGAATCAGACACTAGAGATACATTAGAACTCATCAACGAAGCTAGAAGCTGGTTCTTTGAAAGAATCAATAAGATCGATAAACCATTGGCCAAACTAATCCAAAAGAAAAGGGAGAACACCCAAATTAATAAAATCATGAATGAAAGGGGAGAGATCATGACTAACACCAAGGAAATAGAAACAGTCATCAGAAATTACTATCAACAATTATATGCCAATAAGTTTAACAACCTAGAAGAGATTAATACATTCCTAGAAACCCATAAACTTCCAAGACTGAAACAGGAAGACATTGACAATCTGAATAGACCTATATCTAGTAATAAGATTAAAGCAGTGATCAAAAACCTCCCCCAAAACAAGAGTCCAGGACCAGAGGGATTCCCTGGGGAATTCTACCAAACATTCAAAGAAGAAATAACACCTACTCTCCTGAAGCACTTTCAAAAAATAGAAACAGAGGAAAACTTCCAGACTCTTTCTATGAAGCCTGCATTACTCTAATCCCCAAACCAGACAAAGACCCCATCGAAAAGGAGAATTTCAGACCAATATCTCAGATGAATATGGATGCCAAGATTCTCAATAAGATCCTTGCTAAAAGGGTCCAACAATACATTAAAAAGATTATCCACCATGACCAGATAGGATTTATCCCGGGGATGCAAGGTTGGTTCAACACTCGCAAATCAATCAACGTGACAGACCAAATCAATAAGAGAAGAGAGAAGAACCACATGTTACTCTCAATTGATGCAGAAAAGATCTGACAAAATACAACACCTGTTCCTGATCAAAACTCTTCAAAGTATAGGGATAGAGGGAACATTTCTCAACCTCATAAAATCTATCTATGAAAAACCCACAGCAAATATCATTCTCAATGGGGAAAACCTGACAGCCTTCCCTCTGAGATCAGGAACAAGACAAGGATGCCCACTCTCACCACTACTGTTCAACATAGTGTTAGAAGTCCTAGCAACAGCAATCAGCCAACAGAAAGAAATGAAAGGTATTCAGCTTGGCAAAGAAGTCAAATTCTCTCTCTTTGCAGATGACATGATACTATATGTGGAAACCCCAAAAGATTCTACCCCCAAACTACTAGAACTCACACAACAATTCAGTAATGTGGCAGGATACAAAGTCAATGCACAGAAATCAGTTGCATTCTTATACACTAAAAATTAAAATATAGAAAGGGAAATCAGAGAATTGATTTCTTTTACTATAGCACCAAAAACCATAAGATACTTAGGAATAAACCTAACCATAGTAGTCAAGGTTCTGTACTCGAGGAACTACAGAACACTCATGAAAGAAATTGAAGAAGACACAAAAAGATGGAAGAGCATTCCATGCTCATGGATCGGAAGAATAAACATTGTTAAAATGTCTATACTGCCCAGAGCAATCTATACTTTCAATGCCATTCTGATCAAAATTCCATCAACATTCTTCAAAGCGTTGGAACAAACAATCCTAAAATTTATATGAAACCAAAAAAGACCCCAAATCACTAAGGAATTGCTGAAGAAAAAAAACAAAGCTGGGGGCATCTCGTTACCTGACTTCAGGCTTTATTACAAAGCCGTGATTACCAAGACAGCATGGTACTGGCACAAAAACAGAGAAATAGACCAATGGAGCAGAGTAGAGAGTCCAGATATGGACCCACAAATCTACGGGCAGATCATTTTCAACAAAGCAGGAAAAAATATCCAGTAGATAAAAGACATTCTCTTCAGTAAATGGTGCTGGGAAAATTGGACAGCTACATATAGAAAAATGAAACTAGACCATTCTCTTACACCACACACAAAGGCAAACTCGAAATGGATTAAAGACCTCAATGTGAGACAGGAATCCATCAAAATCCTGGAAAAGAACATAGGCAGTAACCTCTTTGACATCAGCCACAGCAACTTCTTTCAAGACACATCTCCAAAGGCAAAGGAGACAAAAGCGAAAATGAACTTTTGGGACTTCATCAAAATAAAAATCTTCTGTACAGCAAAGGGAACAGTCAACAAAACAAAGAGGCAACACACAGAATGGAAGAGGATATTCGCAAATGACACTACAGACAAAGGGCTGGTATCCAAGATCTATAAAGAACTACTCAAACTCAACACCCAAAAAGAAGATGAACACATCAAAAAATGGGCAAGAGACATGAAGAGGCACTTCTCCGAAGAAGATATACAAACGGCCAAGAGACACATGAAAAAATGTTCAGCGTCACTAGCTATCAGGGAAATTCAAATCAAAACCACACTGAGAAACCACCTTACACCAGTCAGAATGGCCAAAATTAACAAGACAGAAAACAACAAGTGTTGGAGAGGCTGCGGAGAAAGGGGAACCCTCTTACACTGTTGGTGGGAATGTAAACTGGTGCAGCCGCTTTGGAAAACAGTGTG